>NIPM01000683.1:1233-38852 GCA_002738285.1 Holacanthella duospinosa
AAAGCGGCAAAATATGTTATGATCGATCGAATGAATCAATACCACTATAATTGACTGATTGACTTTGGAATTTTGAGTTTTTGTGAAATTTGATACAAAACTAAAATGTATTGTAGTTAGTTTATTTTTTAACTGCAATATTCACTCCCTGTATTACTATCTATGAGGAAGTAAGTACTATGTAATTTACACTTAAGTTGATAATTAATATCTGTTTCAACTCTAAAGTCATGTATGACTATAAACAAAACTAAAACTAATACTAATTTTTAACTCTTTAGATTTAGTCCCGTATGGGGGTGTCTAAGTATATTAACATTTTTGTATCTAAAATGATTCTTGTGACACCTAAATAAATTACATTCAATTCAATTCAATTCAATTCAATTTTATCTAGAAAGTGAGCACATGTATTTTTCAGCAATCACAGGTGGCATATTATCCTAGCGAGTATAAAAAATTTAAAAGTGATAACGTAAAAGAAAAAAGTGATGTTAAAGGAAGTGAAAGAGAAATGATAATATTTTCAAACACTCTAATACGGCATGAAAACAGTTGTCTTTGCAGCCTTACGTCAAACTTAATTTATCAATACTATCACTGGTTTTTCTAATATACCGATGATAATTCCGATAAAGCAACAGCCAGGGAGTTTACTGGGGGAAGAAATATAATTACGTGGAAATTCATATGTAAATTGTTGATAATAAAATGTAGCAGCGTGTTGCTTATAAATTATATTATTCTATTAGCTTAAGTACATTTAAGGCAGGGTTCGTAGTAAAATTGACAAACCTTAACATTCTCAAAACTACAAACAATTATATAACTATATCCAAATGTCACGTCAAAACACATTAGAAATAGAGGGTTCATTTTTTTTTAAATCATTGAATATTATTCGACATCGTTACGCAATGTGTTAGTATGCTGAACCAGCAACTTATGTAATGTCATTACTTTATAGAATTTTGACAATGACATGCTATAGCGTAAGCTAACCGATGTTCTTGGTGTTGGTCACAGGAATTCTTAAACAATGACTTTACACTTAGAATTGTTTCACTTTAGTTCCGATGATCCACATTGTGCGTCGTCTTATCAACTTATTTCGTCGAAAACATAAAAAATAACTAGATATTGTTGTCTCAGCTAATTTGCTATTTTTTTCAAGTTTTTTGATGTAGTCAAAGCCAAATGATCCGGATTAATAGGATAGCGAACATCGAGCAAGTTTATCTTGAATAATCAATAACTTCTTGTCAAGTTGAGAATTCATTACAATAAACATAAATTCACTCTCGGAAGAATGCATCCATAGTAAACACATATCCTAGGTGTGAAAAGTTATAAGTTGTTAACAATCACAGGCCATGTATTACACCAGCGTGCTGTTGTGAAAGAATTTCAAAGTGATAACATCTTACATAAAAGTGACGAATCTAATCTACTATTTACTTTTAGTAAATAGTAGAAGGGGACGAAGGATGATGTTTTTGAAATAGTGGGAGGAGAGTCAACTTTCCTTCCGACAATGTCGATTAAGATTTCGGTAAAGCAAAAGCCAAGGGTCTTATATGGGGAAGAATTATTATTACATGGAAATTCATATGTTCAAATTGTTAACAATAAAAATTGTATTACAAAGTGTCTGAAAAATTAAATTATTCAAGTAACATCAGATCATTTACTTGCTGGTCCATACTAGGATTGACAAAGTTTCGAATGACAATTTCAAATCTACAAACAGTTATTCTCTGATTAAGACATCACGGTATAGACAAAAATTACATATTTTAGTTCAACACCATAAGGAGGGATGCTTCATTTCTGAGGTGAAATCATTGGACACAATTATTCTTAGTTCCGCCATGTGTTGGTATGCTGAGTCAGCAAATTTTGCAATAAAAGTCTATAAATATAAATTTCAAATACCAGATAAGGACAAGAATATTCAGGGATCGGAATCATCCGGGATAAGAATAAGATATCTCGCCTATACTCTTCTAAAAAATTTCACACATCAAAACTTTTTAAATTCCAGCTGAATAAAAAATTTTTTATGAATTTTTTTCATTTTGACCGAATCAGTGCAGTGTAAGATAAGGAATTTAACTAAACTACAACATGTAGTTGACTATTCCTAATCGGTCCAAGTTTGTGTCGATCAAATTAATTTTTTAAGTGGTTCTTTTTCTCTTTCAATTGGAACTAAAGTTTCGTTATTTCCTTGTTGGCTGCACTTTTGAAAAAATGTTTTTGTTTAATTAAAAAAAAGTTTTTTTTAATTATGGTCATTAATGTCATGTTTCAAAGTTAGAAGCGCAACACATTTGTTCAAAACCACTAATTACGTTTATTTTGTGAAGATGTGTCGTGAAAGTTTTATGAATCTTTAGCAATATCTCCCTCCTCTCCAATTTCACTGCTGGACTTCAACTATGTCATTACTAGCAAATTTATTTGTCGATAAATATGAAAATGATTTTCTTATCAAACCATAAGATTAAATTAAATTTAGTCAGATGGAGTTGCAATCTGTTAAATTCTTCAACAATAATATTAGGATTATCAATATTCTGGTTTAACTTCCCTTGTGTAAGATAATTTACAAAATTTCAATGATTACATTAACCATAACACCGAGCTAAAATTAGAAAGTATTTTGTGTGTTCAGTCAGATACCAGAGTAAACTTTTCATCGGATAAATTGTGTAAATTTGACAAAACTTGTAACTACGAAAAGTTATCAATCTTCAATTAAAGAATAGTTATAAAGCGCAATCATCAACTCCTACCAGATTAGACGCATTATAATTCTCGCAGATGTGCTCTCGCAACGTGGCCATAATATTGAGAAGTGGAGTGGAAAATATTTTATGTAAAAACTTTACCTCTGTTTAGCTATTGATAAATGCATATTAGTGTCCTCCATGACTCCGACTCCGGAGTCAGGAGTCGGAGCCGACTCCTTGACTCCGACTCCAGAGTCACCCGTGGTTTGCTATGGAGTCGGAGTCGATGACTCCGGAGCAGGCATATGCAAACAAGGAGTCGGAGTCAATGACTCCGGAGTCGACTCCACACAACTGGAGTCAGCTCCAAAACAAATGTCATGCGCAGAACTCTCATAGCATTCCATCACAAACAGAATACACGTATGTCAGTAAGGTATGATACACTAAATATTACAGCTCTGCTGCTATATATAGGGGCCGCTTTAATTAACAGCTCAGCTGCTTAATACAGTGTAGCTGCAATATATAGTTGCTTTGCTCCTACTTTTAGGAGCATTTAAAAATTTTAATATTTTAAATAATGGAGACATGCCGACAAAGAATCCGACAACTCAAAATTAGAAATTATTTACTATTTTTAAAACTAATACGTAAACAAGAGCCGGGACAAATGTCGGCAAGTCTTTCACGAATTAGTTTCAATTCATTGACCTCTCTCATGATAACTTCCTAACTTAATTTACTTTTTTTAGAGACTTTTGTCCTTANTTTCCTAACTTAATTTACTTTTTTAGAGACTTTTGTCCTTAATTTGCCGACTTTTAGATGAATTTTGTTTTTTTTTAAATGGAATTCCCTTGATAACTGCCCCCACCTCCACACAAAAAGAACCATGTGCACAATATGTATTTGAGAAATCTAAGTAAATGTGAAATTTGACTCCGGAGTCATTGCTCCGACTCCGGAGTCAATCCTTATTTTCAAGGAGTCGGAGTCAGTGACTCCGGAGCCACTCCAAAATTTTCTTGGAGTCGGAGTCAGTGACTCCGAAGTCAGTGACTCCGACTCCGGCTAAACCCGGAGTCATGGAGAACACTAATGCATATGCATTCTTGGTATCGTAGTAACAAAAACATTTTGTAAACTTACCTAGCAAATGTGGTACACACATTTCATAAATAAACTTTCTGCTTCAGAAAAAATATAAAAGAGACTTCACAGAACAAACAGCATTCAGTCGAAATTTTCTGTGTTCCTCAACGCTAGTGATTACCATTGCTGTAAAGCGGTTGAAACCCCTAGAGCTAAAATGGAAACTGAAAAATATATAACAAAGTGGCATTCAGTAATATTTATTCTTGTTGTTTATATTCAAGCTTCTGTGGAATCGAGTGACATAGTTTTAGAGGTTAGTACATCATTTACAAAGATTTATTGAAAAGTGAATTCTCTTCGGTAGGGCGATCAGAAATCGCCGACAAGGAGATAAAAATGTAAAGTTAGCAGACCAGTAATTTTTTTAACAACTGATCATATCAAACAAATGTATCAGACCAAGTAACATGCGCAGTAGTAAATAAGCTGTCAAAGACATGCGCACCTGTCGGCTGATCATATCAAATATCAGTTAATGCTACTGCGCATGTTAATTGATTAGAAACATTTGCTTGATATGATCAGTTATTAAAAAAATTACTGGTCTGCTAACTACATTTTTATCTCCTGGTCGGCCATTTCTGATTACCCTACTTTACGCTTTCTGATCAGCTAACTTTACGGTTTATTTTCTGGTCGGCTAATTCTGATCTGATAACATTACGGTCTTCTTTTCTGGTCATCTAGCACTGATCTGCTAACTTTACGGTCTTATCTGCTGATCTGCCTACTTTAACGTGCTATTTCGGTGAAATTTTTTGGTCGGCTATTGCGCATCTGCTAACTTTATGGTGCTATTTTTGTAGTCGGTTAACTCTATGTTATTGGACCAATATTCTGCTACCTTTATGGTGCTAAGGTGCCAACTTTACAGTCTGATCTGCTGATCTGCTAACTTTATGATGATGCTCTGCTAACTTTTTGCACCCACAGCAACAGCTGACGCACAACACAAGAAGTAAAAAAAAACTTTTTTGCTCGTTCCTAATGGCCAGGCCTGTAGCAATAAGTTGATAGATTTATAAAAAAATTTCTTGGTTGCCTCTATCTTCTTTAGTAAAAGTATTGGTTTTAGATTTGAATTACAATAGAAGCTTAAAGCCAATTTTATAAGGGTTCAATATACTAGTTTGCATATGTTCCGCAAAAATCTTACCAATACGAAATATATATACAGTGGAGCGCATACATTTCTACACATTAGGGAAGTGTTTAATGTTATACAACGGATTTAGCTTTGCTGGGCCACTAAATTAAAGTTAAAATTGAAGTAAAATGTTAGACTTTATTTGCTTTTGAGTGGATATTTAACAGGAGTATTCTACATGCTTTCTTTCTTGCTCCTAGTTTCTCACTCCTTTCTAAACTCAAAGAAAGCAATGTTAGTAGAATTAAATTAGGACAAAGCTGTTGAAGGTATGACTATTGATTACTTTTGGTTTAGATGACCTACATAACAAATATGGAAAAACTGTTTGAGATTAATCACAGGTTTGGAGTGTATCTAAGATTATTGTTATAACATCCTTCCCGTTATACTCTTTAAATTTTATCTTTGAAATAAAATACATAATGTATAACTTAACGATTTTTCAAATAAATTAAGATTTATAGTAATAAACGATTTATAACTTGACTATATTTTAAATAAGTTAAGACTTCTACGAATAAATGATTTCTTTTTTGACGAATTTTGTTGTTCAAATGCGGCAAGTAAGGTTTCTGTTCCAATGACACTGAAAACTTCTGGGATAACACAGTTTTCAATTTTTGAATCAACTTGATTCACTTTTGAATCAGTCACATGTAAATTTTCTTGAGTTGGTATTGGAGGAGCAAGTCGTTTCACGTACGATTTAAGTGGAGATGGTGGATTTTTTATACCCAACTCTAGATGTTTGCACAATATTGATTTTGGTAACATCGGAGTTTCCAAACGAGGATTTTCGTACAAATAGCAATTGTTGTCAGAAGTTGTCTGACATGGTATTATTTGAAATCGCGCTAGGTTTTCAGCAGAATTGATTGGACTTCGTACTGTTATGTTTTTTTCATTAGTCACTTCGCGATTGGAGTAAGAATTATTTCTTTTTACAGCTGGTTTTGCGTTTACGAATAATTGTCCACCTTTAAACCTGACTTTATTACCTTTCCGTTTTTCCTCCCGTAGGCGTTGGTACCAATTTGATCTTTGTACTCTTTCAAATTTACTTAAATGATCCACTATTGAATACTGTGGTGATTGGAACTCACGTTGGAACAGCTGATGGTTTAGTTTCCAACAATTACGATAAACGAGTAATTTTTCTGAAAGAGAATTCAATTCTACAAGAATTGGTTTCCTTGTGGAAAACTCACCAAGTATATAAGTTTTCACTGGGATCACTTCAATTTCCAACATATTGTGAAAAAATTCTTTAACCTTTGCACTACAGTTTTCTTCATTAATAGTAGAATCCCACAATCCATGGATAACAATATTCTTCGGCTTTGTAGTTGTCCAAGGTTGATGTCTGGATAAAGCTTTTTCTTCGACTAATGCTCTTTTGTTAACACTTTTAATGGTCCTGATGATTTTGTTTTTGAGTTTAATCAGACAGTGTATGTCCGCACTTTCACTAACAAACTTAAATAACTTATTCCATTCTTCCATTGTAGGAAAAGAACAGATGCAAAGTATATTCACTATTTAAAAATTTACTGATTTCAATATCACAAAATCTTTCCACAGAGTACGTGAAGCTAAACCACGCTCTGCTACCACTTGTTATACAATGGATTTAGCTTTGCTGGGCCACTAAATTAAAGTTAAAATTGAAGTAAAATGTTAGACTTTATTTGCTTTTCAGTGGATATTTAACAGGAGTATTCTACATGCTTTCT
Organism: Holacanthella duospinosa; assembly: GCA_002738285.1. NCBI lineage: Eukaryota > Metazoa > Arthropoda > Collembola > Poduromorpha > Neanuridae > Holacanthella > Holacanthella duospinosa. The sequence continues at coordinate 8,010 of NIPM01000683.1, forward strand.
TTCTTGCTCCTAGTTTCTCACTCCTTTCTAAACTCAAAGAAAGCAATGTTAGTAGAATTAAATTAGGACAAAGCTGTTGAAGGTATGACTATTGATTACTTTTGGTTTAGATGACCTACATAACAAATATGGAAAAACTATTTGAGATTAATCACAGGTTTGGAGTGTATCTAAGATTATTGTTATAACATTTAAATCCCACATGGGCGTTTGAGGTTCGGTGAACCTTAAGGTTTGGAAAAATTTCGGACCGAACCGAACATTGTTCGATATGGGTTCGGCTCGGGTTCTATATTTTTTAATTCGTTACGGGTTCGGCTCGGTTCTACAAGATCTAGCTTCGGTTCAGGTTCGATGCGGCGTTTACTTTTGTACTTAGGAATCGGTTCGGTTCGGTTCGGTTCGAAGCTGAACATGCTTCGGTTCGGAAAGTTCGACGAACCCGAATGTTTGCATATTAAATGGGGCAAGGTGGCTGCACAAAGTTAACAGATCATCATCATACAGTTACCAGAACAGCACATCAGACCGTAAAGTTAGCACCCCAGAACCATAAAGTTAGCAAAATATTAGCACAAAATCATAAAGTTAGCCGACTACAGAAATAGCACCATAAAGAGCAGATCCGAACCCTAAAGCTAGCAGATCAGCAATAGCCGACCAAAAAATTTGACCGTAAAGTTAGCAGATCAGTGTTAGCCCACCAGAAAATAGAACTTGAAGTTAGCTGATCAGAAATCGTAAAGTGGGCCGATCAGAAATAGCCGACGAGGAGATAAAAACGTAATGTTAGCAGACCAGTAATTTTTTTAACAGCTGATCATATAAAATAAATGTATCAGACCAATTCCCATACACAGTAGGCATTAATTGATCATTAACACACACAGTAGCCATTTTAAAGTTAGACATGTGCAGTAGCAAATACGCTATACTAGACATTCGCCCCTATCAGCTGATCACATCAAACAAATGTATCAGACCAATTCCCATGTACAGCAGGCATTAATTCATCATTAACATGCGCAGTAGCCATTTTATGTTAGACATGCATAGTAGTAAATACGCTGTCGTATACATGCGCAAGTATCAGCTGATCATATCAAAAAAATGCATCAGACCAATTAACATGCACAGTATGCATTAACTGATCACCAACATGCGTAGTAGCCATTTGTGTTGTTAGACATGCGCAGTAGCAAATACACGTATCGGCTGATCATATCAAACAATTGTTTCAGGCCAATTCCCATGCGCAGTACCCATTTTGTTGGGAGACATGCGCAGTAGTAAATACTACACATCGTTTTGCCTTACCACGTTAAATATTATTACAATGAAGTCCGGATATAGTGACTCCGGGTATTATAAAAGACCGGCTATAGCAAACCATGCAGTCCGGAGAGTAAAATATTGAAGTAAAGTCGGGTTCGGTTCGACAGTGTCCAGGTTCGGTGCGGGTTCGGTGCGTTAAAGTACAATTTGAAGTTGGTTCGGGTTCGGCTCGGTTCGATAGAGTCGAGGTTCGGTTCGGGTACGGTGTGGCAAAAATTTTTTGGACTAGGTTCGGGTTCGGAATGTTCGGCGAACCTCAAACGCCCATTTGTGTTATCCCAAATGTGTAACTTTATATAAATATTGTGTAGGTTCGTTAGACATCTGCACTGCATCATACAAATTTGACAATATTCGGACAAAATAATGCATAAATAGATTACACAAAAGATTTCGAATATTTGAATAATTTCAATTAAACACTTTTAACATGTAGAAGAGCAAGCTTTGTTCAATAAATTTAATACTTCATTAGGTTTTGGAGACTGAAAAGATAATGTTAGTGCAACGCAAAGCATAAACGTAGCTTACATTTGGAAATAATAATGCTTATTATGTTTTGTAAATAGATCTGTCTTGTCCGTCCGTTCTAGACAATCCCATGACCCCTGGAAGGAACCGACCTGGCATTACCCTACCCCGGCTTTACCCGACAAAGGGGATTATCCAACCCCAGGCATTACCCGACCACGGGCATTTCNCCCGAGTTTTTAAATTCTACACAGGCTGTGTACAACGTTATGTAGAAACTTCTGTCTATTTATGGCCCTATAGTCTGTAGAATTCATTACGCAAGCCTGTCGAATAATTTCTGTCTAAAGGATTAAGCAGGGAATTGAAAAATGAAAAAAAAAACTAAACTTTTCTAAACTCAATAACACCTATCAGCTTCGAACCCACCACGACTCGATAGAACACACTTACCTTAACACTTACGCCACACTGCCTCCGACTGAGCTCAGATAGTATAATACGGATTGTTATTTCTCATTCAAAAGTAACTTGTCGATCGAAAAATATTGTAGATTTGACGCCGTTGTTGATTTTAGTTAATTGATACCTCAAGCGATCAGAAACTTTGAGTATATTACGAACAAGATATTCAATATTGCTATACTATGGAAATTTTGTTTCTAATAAACACTAAAATTCTTTCTTAAATTCTTACCAAAATTGGCTAAAATCTTGCTAAAGATAACAAAAAATTGAAAAACAATGTTGAGTCCATAAATCCTTTTCGATTAAAAAAATACTCAAAATCTTCATAAAAGAATAAAGTCTTGTCAAAAATAAGAATCTTGCTAAAAATGAAAAAAAAATTTTATTGTTTATAAAATTCAAAAAATAAACTATTTTATATTTCAATGATTATACAACTAAAGTGGGTAAAATAGACATTACTAACATATGCAAAACTTGAAATTAGCTATAGCTTTTCGTAACATTTAAAAAATATTTTAAGAAATAATGTTAAACAAAATGTTAAAAAAATTCTGCGAAATTCTTTCGAAAAACTTTTTTTCTTTCTAAAACTTGAAAATCTTCTGAAATCGTTTCCTTAATCGTCATGAAATTCCGCTAATCTGACGATAAATAAGACCCGAGAGATGGATGTTGGTTAGCAAGATTTAAGAAAGAATCCTTAGTATAATAATTTCTGGTCAAGTTCAATCTTACGAAAAAAGTTGCAAACTTATGCAAATGCGACAATACTGGTTAATTTTTTTTACAATTTGGTCAATGGACTGTTTCTCCAGATAATGATTGGAGAAAGTAACAAACAATATAATGCCACATGCGAAGATTTTCTTTGAATTTGTTTAATTTGTTCTACGTAAAAAATCATTGACAGTTCCTGTAGGATTGATTCTGGCAGGTTGGCTCAGTATAATATTTTATGCATAGAGTTTGCTGAATTTTCTCTACCGGTTTCTCTTAGAAAGCATAATCGATTGTACACGATCAGTTCAATAGAAATGTCTATGTATGACCTATGTCTAATGAGAGAGAATCATTTCGTCAGGAATCATTTTAGACAGAATTTCTACAGAATATAAAAACTCGGGCCGACCTTACAATATGCCAGGCATTAGCCGAGCTTGGGCGTTACAATACTTCAGACATTACCCGACCCCGTGCATATTAACCGATGCGGACATTAGTCCACCCTAGTTAATCCCCGACCCATTACCCAACCCCTGGCGCTACCCGACCACGGGCATTAGCAGACATCCATCTTACAATAACTAAAATTTCAGTTAGTCTGTTCAAAATTTTTGTTTTTTTATATTATAGAAATATATGTATATAATAATTTGTTCACTATTGGATTCATCATCAGAACAAGTGTAAAATAAGTTAATTTTTCCTAGCTATTATTATAACAATAATGTGCCTTAGGTCTTAGGAAAACGAAATCATTTATTACATATTTATGAATTAGTGGAGCGGTGTGAGGTTAGTTAATCACATTTGATGATTTTATGGAAAACTAAATTTTCGACAAAAATTCCTCAAAACTTTTAGCAAAATTTTTACTATTTTTTGCGAACAATTTAAGGATGAATTGTGAGACTGTTAAGCTGGATCTATAGTTGCCTTTCCCCGACCGTGCTTCGAGGAAAGTGCGGTGTGGTTAAAAAATTTCAATGACACAATCAGTTTTTCCCAAAGCAACTGTTTTCAAATGGGTACTGAATGTTTTTAGCCACACCGCACTTTCTTCGAAGCACGATGGGGGAAAGGCAACTCTAGTTTCAGCTTTAGGAAGAAAAACCTTTTTTAATAATATGACATCCAATTTTCCAATATTTAATTTGGAATAATATTTCGTTATAATTTCAAACGACGGAATGGATGTTTAGGGTGCTTAAATCAACTTCATTTAAATCAGTGTTTAAAATCATGATATGGTTTACTTGATTTTTATTAAAAAAAAATGATTTAAATTAAAATATAAGAAAAATGCCACATACGACGTTGAATGTTTATAAATGTACACTTTTGTTGTTCAATATATAGGAAATGCTAATGCTTAAATCAAATCAGCAACGTTCTTTAAATCTGTTTCACTTTGATGAATTATTATTTTAATAAACTGTAGTTAACTTGAAATTATTTGGAATGATCGTCCATTTTAGTGTATTTCGATTTAACAATGAGTATGAGAGACAGACAAAAATAGAGACAGACTGACCAAGGAGTAATCTCCTTGGTCAGATAATAATAATATTAATAATTAGAATATTAATTATAATTGCGACTTCAGTCGCTACATTACCTAGTGACCTAGCAACTTGATGCAGTGCAAAGATAATTATTTTACATAAAAAAACCAATCATTTTCATGCTCACAAACGAAAAATATACCCCTAAATCTGTTGCTTCATTTGGCTACTCCCTTGTCATTTGCTGGCAATGTGGGATGTGTTGAAATGTCGGATATAGGTTGTACCAATTCCTTGTTATACGTTGCTCATAATGAGCCTGACTAGCTTTGTATGAAGTTTGAGCCAAACCCAACAGGAGAGCCACATTGAAATGGTATTTGGTGTCAGACGTCAAACGAAATGCGAAATTAAAGTGAAACATTGTTCCAAATGAACTTGGCTAGCTATGTACAATGTTTCAGATAAATTCTAAAGAACGACGTGAAATGCTAATTGTGAAATTTTCTCTACTGTAAAACTTTCGACGTATAAATTCATATTAAATTATTTGAGTTTAGAAGATGTTACTTTTTACATTCTAACTTTGATTTGCCATGACTAATCGTAAAACAATATTATGCATCTAGGCATCGGTAGCATTTGGGACTGAATCAGAAATAGAATCAGAGTGGCATACGAAGTACGACGCCACTATTCAGTTTGCCACCATAACAGAAGATAAGCCGTAAGATGAAGCCCTACTTGGTACAATGGTACCGATGTGACCAAAACGAAAGAACAAAAATTTAATATATTCAGTTTAACGCTAGTAAACTGAATCAGTCAACTGTTAGTAGTGAACTTTTTTGTTTTTTGGTTTTGGCCATTGCGGTATACCGATCCCTGCAGAAGTAGTTAGAGCTTTTTGAATTTTTTTTCACTCCCTGTTTCACAAACCTCACCTATAAATATATTCAACCCACATACTAAAACTTTCTCATAGTGTACACCCACCACAATGCATAGTCGGGTACGACTACTACGAAATTGCTCAAGATTCCCATGGTATGCGAAAAGTAGATTTATTATGAGAAGCAGACCAATACAAAAGAATTGAAAATTGGAAAATTTTGTTGGATAAATTTCCACAAGCAAAAAATTTTGTTGGATAAATTTTCAGACAGGTAGAAAATTTTGTTGGATAAATTTCGACACAGGAAGAATATTTTTTTGGATAAATTTTCATACAGCCAGAAAATTTTTTTTCATAAATTTCCACAGGCAGAAAATTTTGTTGGATAAATTTCCACACAGGTAGAAAATTATGTTGGATAAACGTCCATATAGGCGAAAAATTTTGTTGGATAAATTTCTATGCAGGCAGGGTGTGGACATAGACTGCTCCTATAATGCTTATGTTTCTTTCAGATTACATAAAACTGAGATATTAATCCAACAAAATTTTCTGCCTGTATATGAATTTATCTAACAAAATTTTCTGCCTGTATGGGAATTTATTAACCAAAATTTTCTTCCTGTATGGAAATTTATCCAACAAAATTTTTTGCCTGTGTAAAAATTTATCCAACAAAATTTTTTGCTTGTGTGGAAATTTATCCAACAAAATTTTCTGCCTGTATGAATTTTTATTCAACAAAATTTTCTGCCTGTATGAATTTTTATTCAACAAAATTTTCTGCCTGTATGAATTTTTATTCAACAAAATTTTCTGCCTGTATGAATTTTTATTCAACAAAATTTTCTGCCTGTATGAATTTTTATTCAACAAAATTTTCTGCCTGTATGAATTTTTATTCAACAAAATTTTCTGCCTGTATGAATTTTTATTCAACAAAATTTTCTGCCTGTATGAATTTTTATTCAACAAAATTTTCTGCCTGTATGAATTTTTATTCAACAAAATTTTCTGCCTCTATGAAAATTTATCCAACAAAATTTTCCAATTTTCAATTCTTTTGTATTGGTCTGCTTCTCATAATAAATCTACTTTTCGCATACCATGGGAATCTTGAGCAATTTCGTAGTAGTCGTGCCCGACTCTGCATTGTGGTGGGTATACACTATGAGAAAGTTTTAGTATGTGGGTTGAATATATTTATAGGTGAGGTTTGTGGAACAGGGAATAAAAAAAAATTCAAAAACCTCTAACTACTTCTGAAGGGATCGGTAATACATTGCCATTGAACAATGATTTTTTTTTATTTAGGATACTTATAGGATCTAAGGAACTTACAAAGTTACTAAAATCCAAAATATTGGGTAAGTTAATCAAACTTAAATTTAACTAATGTTTTTCTTATTTGTCTGTTGATATAAATACAATGTCGGCCTCGAGATTTTCTTCACTGTTGAGCTATGACTTGTTAAAATACAAGGAAAAGATGCATAATGAAAATATTATGCTCAAATTCAAAGTATGGTGTCTACTGTCCAGTCTAAAACTTCTCTTCCTAACTTCTGCTTGTAATTTGTTATAAGAAAGTTATCTGAGAATATAACAGCTAATTCGAAAAATGTTAAAAAAATTAACTACAATTTAAATATTAAATATTATCTACCGTTTTCTAATTCATCGCCACCTACACTTATGGGACTGAAATCGTAAGAAAATTGGCATTTATTAAAACAATTGCTAACTTACTTTAATAGAACACAACAATAGTGAATTTAAAACAACATTTTCTGAAAGTAAGTAATGCAGCTAAATTGCAATTTTCGATAGCTTTGTATCCAGCCTAGTATGACCCGACGACACATTTTCCTATTGTGTCGTCATAGATGAGAGATAGTAGGGGTCTACCAATAGCGTGCGTGGATTTGTGTGAGATTGTGTAAGGTTCCTCTTTTACGTGAAATTGTGTGTTTGTGTAAAAACCGAGAGAGATTTTACGAAATTATATCCTCTCTCATTGGTTAGAGTCACTAAGCCCATCCCACTTGAGTGAGATTGTGTAAAAGAGGAACCTTACACAATCTCACGCAAATCCACGCACGCTATTGGTATACCCCTAGTAATAGATAGGAAAAGCTCTTCAGAGAGATTGAGGCCAAAAAGCTTCAATTGGGAAGGGATTTGTCAATCTAACATTACCAACTCCCATTTTTTCTCTCTTCGTGATTGGTCTTCAGAAAACCACATTACCTTCTCAAGAGTTATTTCTATCTATTACTATCTCTCAGCTATGTTGTGTCGTAAGTAAGATTAAATCTGAAATGCTCACATTCATTCAGCTGTTCAGTATAATTATGGATGGAGGGTTGTGGGGAAACATTGAAATCTACCTCTTAGAGGAATGGAGCTAGACGCCGTAAAAAGTGTCTGTCATGTGAACACACCTCTTCAGCAGAAAATGCTGATAAAGCTGTGTCGGAGTCTCATATCTTCCTTTCCTCTTGATATGGCGGAAGCCAAAGTCAACTGACATTAAGAATAGCTTTGATGTCGCACTCCAATAAAAGTCGCAAAAGGTAATCCAAGAAACTATTCATGACAAATTAAAGTTAGTTTTTTGAAAAAGAAAGTAGGATAAAATCAGCATTTCCAACCGTTTATGACGTGAACTTTTAATAAATCCCGAGTCTAAATAGATTTGTGACTCGGTGCATGCGACATAATATTGAAACAGGGTAATGTTTAGGAATTATGCAAGCAATAGGCTTGCATAATTAACCTATTTTTGATCCCTTTGTCTTTTGTTTTCTTGGAAAAAGCCAACGGACTTTTGTCCGATTGGCTCTCCTTCACAATGTAGTTTTTGTCTTTGTTGTGTACAAAGATAAAAACTACATTGTGAAGGGATATTGGATTCATTATTGACTTGACGTCCGGTTCGTCAAGTCTTCTTCTTTTGAAGTCTCCATTCGTTGGAGAATTGAAAATTTAAAGTAAAGTTTATTGTTTTAATAAATTATTGGGACGTTAATTGCCCAGGAAAAATTTACCTGCAATATTTGTAATATTATTTCATAGTTTAGTAGGGTCAGAGGTCATTTAGTATAGGTAGGTTAGGTCAAAAAGTGAATTTTGGGAGTTTGAGGAGGAAAAGAGAGAGTGAGGAGGAACCACGGACGGTGGTTTCCGGGAGTTGTGATCATCAACCAGTCCGTCCGCTCATCATTTGGAATCCAGGAGGATTCCAAATCGTCACANTTTCCGGGAGTTGTGATCATCAACCAGTCCGTCCGCTCATCATTTGGAATCCAGGAGGATTCCAAATCGTCACAATATTTTACAATAACTTTGATGTTAAATGTTTATTTTGCTTTTGACAAAAGAATTCGAAAGTCTTGTTTTTTTTTAACTGTCTAGAACGTCTTCAAATGTCATAATTCGTGAAGAAATGCTAAAATTCGACACCCCACAAATGTATGACCCACCAAGCACTGGTTGGCGTATTCGATCTTGTTACTTCAATAATTCGTTTTTAATTGATTCAATTTTGTGTAAATAATTTATAATGTTGCGTGGGTCATGGTAATCCCCGCATAAATCATTTTTAAGTTTGCCCAACCTCGATTAGTGGTGCTGGGTATGCATAGTTAGGTATTTTTGCACTCCTGGCGCAGCTGACTCAACAACACAAAAGTAGTAAAAAAATTTTTTATTCAACGAAGTGGGCTCATTTGGTACTTTACAATTTAGTAGGTAGGGCAAACATCAAATCATTAATACATTGTGGAAGCGATGGACAGAATAAAAAATTCCAACACACATTGAAAACTATTCAACCTTCGATTAGATCGAAATCGGGATCGACTTTCTTTGCTGAACAGAAGATCATGAGATCGGCATCTTTTTGATCGTTGGTAGGAAGGTCGAGATCGAGAGCTATCTTGCCTTTGGTCGAAAGATCGGGATCGAGATCGACATCTAGCGATCCCTCGGTCTAGAGATCGAGGTCGATGCTCGTTGATCTTTTAACCAAGCGATCGAGATCGAGATCGGCTAATATGATAAACTATTGAGTGATTGATAATTACTAGAAACTATGAAGGGATATCCAATATTCTCTACCACAACCGCAATTCACCCATTTTGCTCAACGATGCTTCATATCATAATTCAATAACCTTTCTGTTTGTAGTGAGTGTATGTTGATAGACAGAACAGCTGACTATAGCAGTTTTGTGTTTGTTACTACTAGCGTGAGGCAACAAGTGTCTTCTTCATATTTAGAGTTAATTTAAATTTTTTGTTCTGAATGAAACATCATATCTAAGGTCTACTCGATTTTCACGACACTCTCAGCTACGCAATTTAAGTATAAAAATTCCGGAGTGTTTCATTTCCAGATCCACGTCAGAACGGAGGTATTTTTTCCGAAATAAATAAAAAATTTAACAAGCAAAAAATTACTTACATTTTGGCTAAATTTCATTAATATGAAATATCCAAAATGTATAAGAAACATGGCAAGAAGAAACGAAAAATTATTACAATATACAGCCTGTTAGGTTACGAATAAAATACTTTTTGAATCAACTTTCAGCGGGAATTGTCCGGCGCGGAGTCAATCCACCACGCCACTTTATATTCTTTTAGGCGCAGAGTTGGGCTTCCCACTGTACGCATCCCTCGCAACTATTATGATCTATCTGTTTTTCTGCTTTACTCTCAATCAAAAATGAATTAGCTCTCTCTAATCTCAGTACTCCGAAATTACAATGCACTTTCTCTTGCTCATTTGAGGCGAAATGAGTAGTAAGGGCTCATTTTTGGTTTGAGAATACAATAAAACTCAACCCCATGCTCAGAATTCGAGAAGGTCAATTAATTTTTAGCTTGTTGAACAATTTTTTTTGTTTGCGGTTGGGAGTTAGAACCATGACTCTAGGAGTTGACTCCTTGACTTGCGATTCATGACTCTTTTTTAACAGGCAAATAAAAATGGCGGACTTTTCTTGTTCTTTCTGACGTACTTTCGCCACTAAAGTTTTCACTTAATTTCAGATTGTCCTAAACAATCTTCTACATTTTGTATTACATGACTCTGGAGTCAGTCACTTACTCAGTCTACTGCCAAAAATCAACGAGTCAGAATCTTGACTCGAGGAGTTAACTTCCAAAGTTTCGAGTCAGTCAGGGCTCCCATTGACTGAATCTGGCTGCGAGTCATGAAACACTTGGAATTCTGTTTTTAATTGGATTACTGATTCGCATGGCTCAGCTTTTGGCGTGAGGCAGAGCCATTGGCTCAATGAGCCATGGCTCATGGCTCACCGCTCGGGTGAGCCAGCTCATGAGCCATGGCTCTGGCTCCGCGCTTTTGTTGAGCTGGTCCATGAACCAAAGTCATGGCTCAATGAGCCATTGCTCATGGCTCAACAAAAAATTTTTCCCCGTTAATATGCACATTTTGCTAAAAGTGAGAATGATCTAGTGAGAATAAGCCAACACAAATCATAATTATGAATTGGCTAAAGGCAAATTGACTTTCAGTGACTAAAAATTCCGAAAATTAAAAAAAAAGTGATGATTTGGAAGAAAAAAAAATGAAAAATTAGGGGAAAAGTGGAAGAATTTAGAGGAAAAGTTGAGCCATTGAGCCATGGCTCACAAGTTTCGTTGAGCTGGCTCATGAGCCATGGCTCTGGCTCACAATTACTACATGAGCCCGAGCCATGCACTGGCTCTGGCTCAGAACTTTTTGTGAGCCAGCTCGAGCCAGAGCCAGAGGCAGAACCATTGAGCCAGCTCATGAGCCAGAGCCATGCGTAACGCTAAATTAGATTATTTATGATGTGCCCAGCTATGGGGTGGTGATGAATTCAAATGTCATTGGCTGTGTAAAATTTTAACAACGTATTACAGTAAACCTCGGATAAGCCGACCTCGGTTACCACGGACCCTCGGTTACCACGAACCACTTGGTCCGGTCCGCGCCCTGAGATAGGGAATTTGTGTATAAATGGAACGGCTAAGCCGAACTCAGTTAAGCCGAACCCTCGGCTACCACGAACGCCTTTCCGTGGTCCCAGTCTATAAGGCACATGCTTTTTTACCTCGGTTAACACGAACACCAATTAATTGATCAATTTTTAAAGAATCTTCCCTTTTCTCTTACAAAATTTAACGAATAACTTCTTTTGAATGACTTTTCAAACATTACAATTCGACAGAAAATGAACCAATGATATATTTTTAGTCATTTTTAGTCTCCACAACAACTTACTATTATAAAGTAATGGTAAATTAAAACTACCTCGGCTAAGACAAACAAATTATTCCCCAAGTTGTATGTTCGGCTTACGCTTAAGCCGAACCTCGGTTACCACGAACCATATTTTCCGGTCCCTTGAAATTCGGCTTATTCGAGGTTTACTGTAAACGGAAGAAAACTGATTTAAAAAATACCTTATTCGTAACCTAACGGCCGATAGCATCAAGAGTATTCAAACAAACCACACCGGTGTGGATCCATCGAATTTTCAGCGATTCCACAATTAGAAAGACTTGAAAGATGCATACAAAAATTGTAAATTTTGTGGTACACAATATTTGAATAATTTCTATATCCTACTTATCAAATTTTAAGCACCAAGTTTTCACAAAATTGGCTTTTGTTTCAACTTATTTAGTGAAATTTTCAAAATATTTAACAAGAAAAAAAATTGGTCTTTTTATCAGTATTTCACAAATTCTTTGATAAGTTTTTAAGTAAGTAAAACGCTGTTTTTTTTTTAGAAAGAAAATATCCGCACCCTGATAACACATCAAAAATTTGGTTCAAATTAACTCCAAAGAAGTACCAGACGACGCAGTGGATTGAGGTTAAAGACATAGAGGTGAGAAGAAATATAATGTGGGAAAAGTTCAACATAAACAAAGTCGTGTTGCATAATATTGTTGCAGTTATAAATTATTATGTATAATTTTTGCACACATTTCTAAGTTTAGTATTATTTTTATCCTGATGTTTAGATATTATTCATAATTAGTTATTATGAAACAGAATTTTCTATTATTATGATTTTATTTCTTAATGATGGTTACTTTGTGGTTCGCCCTTATGTATGATCCATAGTATAAATATGGGTGTCTCTATGTGTTTGAGTTACCAGTTGTCCAGTATTCCTGACCAGCTTCACTGGGAGGGAACGCCGATCAGTCCGGGCTGGAAGAGGATTTTTGTTTTTAAACAATAACGTTTAATTGTTTTAAAAATAAAAAGTAAAAGTTATAAAAAAAAAAACAATTTGAGTTTGAGTTTTTTTATTTTGATCAAGTTTTTGGTTGTTGGTTAGTAGTCGGCCAAATAGGTGAGAGGAATTGGAGCGGGAGAAGCTCCAATTCAAAAGTTAGATTTCAATTTGTTTACAGATTTTGTTAACTTAAAGTTTTTCTTTATTTCTGTTAATTGTTTTTAAAACTGGAAAGTTTTTGAATAACTTTTGAAGAAGAAGAACGGTTTAGCGAAAAAAGGTAAGCTAAACCGTCACAATATTGAAACTTGTTCTATGCCGCAACAAAATACAACGGTAAGAAACACTCTATGCAGTTTAATCATACTCGGATACTTGATATTGTCCTAACTAAGCAAACAACGCTACCTTTTGCATCTTGCGTTAATAAAGAGTTTATTCTTAACCTGATTCTAATTCCAGTGGTAAGGAAATACATTAAAAGTGAATCATTGAAACCTTATTGGATAATCAATAGTAAACTAGCCGTCGCACGCTTCGCTCCCACGGCTAGCGCTGCCAAGGGCATTGCATCAAAAGCAAAGCAAGCAGATGGTCAACAAATGGTGTAGCAGATTTCGGACAAAGCAGGCAAGCACACGCGGCAGAGTCTGTCAGTTAGTCGGATGTCTTAATCAATATGTCTGATTTGGCCGCATTATAAATAAAATAAATCAAGGTTGAGCGTATTTTGGATCTATCCCCAAGGCACTTCCCATGCCAATGTTTGATCCGTAGATCGGGCCTACCCTAGTAGCACTGCGGCATAATAACGCATATACAAACATAGGTCGTAATTTGTACCTGAGGTATATTCAAGCGTATGTACAACTAATTTGCAAATGACATTCGTTTGGACATACATTTGTATATACATATTTCCACCTAAACGGATGTATTTAGTCAGTATACCGAGGGTATCCAGGCCACGGATGTCGCTTGTATACTAAATTACCCTTACGGATTATTTTGTCGAAATCGAGAACAATGGAGCTGCTGAAGAATTTTATTGACAAGGGTTATTCAAAATTTCATTGCCTAAATGATTTTATTTTGTCTTTGTTGAGCTTGGAATTTTTTACATTATTTGAATTTCTCTTATTCACTTTCTACCGTTGCTCAATTCTCCAAATTTTTGTTTCACATACTCTTTCTCGCTATCATGAACGACATTACTCCCTGATGGTTTCGGCAGTGGTACCTGGATTCAAACATTAATGTTATAAAAGCTGAACTGTTGGCATGAAAAGTACGCTCGATAACTTTTTAACATAGACTCATATATATATTTCGAATATTAATACAGTAAAGTTCGACTTTAGTGACTCCGGCTGTAATAGAACTTCGGCTATAGCAAACCACACTGTCCGGTCTCTGCCAAGCAAATGAGAGATTATGTGTTAAGTAGTCCGGCTATAATGAAATCGGCTATACTGAATTTCCGGCCTTAGTGAACCAGACCTACTGGTAGTGGTCCCGAGAGTCATTTTGTCCGGTTATAGTCAAATATGTCTGAATTCCGTAATGAGACCATTTGTTACTACTGTTCCTTATACTTTTATGCCTGCCCATCTATGCACCGGACTTGAATGTTGACCTATGAGTGAGATTTAGTTTATTAAGTAAATTATTAATTCACAATGTCAAAATCAGGCCAAAAGCGCACTGCATTGTCCTTAAACGATAAATTCGATATCATTGCTGCACTGTCTTCCAACACACCTCGCCAATATAAGATTGGGAACTTTACAATTTCTCTTATTTTGAAATTAAAATCTAAAATTGAAAACTTCCAAAGATTTTGTGGTGTAAGTTAATAATAAAAGTGTTGAAATATAATTAGGTTACATTACATTTAAGCAATTAGCTAAAATTCAAATATCAAATTCTTAGAATATAAAACGCCAACGCCGATGTAACTATCCAAAGTTGGATTCTGTGCTCATCAAATGGTCTCAAGCAAATCCCCATTACCCAGTGCTTCTCTAAATCGGCTTAGCTGAATTTATAGTGAAATATTTGGATATAATGAACAATTATTAAATTGAAGTGTCCGTTCACTGTACAGATATATGAACTCCGGCTATACTGAATCAATTTTGCCGATCCCTACAGATTCACTATAACCGAACTTTACTGATAAGTAAAATATTATATTTTTAAGCAAGACTTCAATCTCTTTTCGGCTTTTCAAAACCATTCTGGAAGGATTAAGTTGATTTCATCATTTATAAATTTCCTTGCCAGCATCAAACCTAGAGCAAATAGCATTCAGAATTCCACTCACATAGTATAATGCAAACTAAATAGGGCATTAGTGATTAACTTAAAGGTTCACGACTTGTTAAAGTTATTTTTCCTTTCAACAGCCCATAGTGAGTGAATTTTGTCGCCAAACTTGCCAGCGTTATTCGATGTATGATTTGGCTAATGCGGCTGCTCAAACTGCTTCCTCCATACGAGTTCAACTGCATCTTCTGAAATGAGGTAGCATGAAGAAGCGTTAAATATGAAAATGATTACGAAATTCGAATTATCCGTTGTCATCTTACAAACAACTTCTGCAATGCTACTGACTCATTCAACTTTGCTTCCAGATTGTCAAATTCACTTGATTTCTCCATAGGTGTAGTTACAAATGCTTCGAATTCTTCCTCTAAGTTAAAAGTTGGTCTTTACGCTAGACCATCCACTTTCTTTTCCAGGTTAACCAAAATGAGCCTCATTAACGTATGGTTGAATGTAACTGATCTAACGTTTTTTTGAATGTCAACCAAAGCTTTAACCATACACATATCTAATCACATAAACATGATTATTTTAAGCATCAAAGTTATACAATGCCTGCATAGAGTTAGGAATTAATTAATTTAAGCAAACCTTTCCCTACCAAACTGCATTAGCCAATTTTTTTACAAGCTTTTGTTTTTCGGCCAGGCTGCCCAGAAAATAAGTTAGTCAACGACAGGAACATGGCTATCTCAGGGTTTATATTAAACAAAATGCAAATTCACTCACGTATACGATCAAAACACTGTCGGTGATTAAAAATGTCCCAAGAGGTATTTTGTTGTTCTTGGGAAGTTGATAGATAGTATAGAAAATTAATGGATATTAGCAAGGACGACCAAATGCATAATTTGCATAAAATTGCATAATCGTAATTAACCCTGGTCGTCTATTTCATATTTCTAGTGTCACTGAATCAAGAAAAATTATGACGATTGACACCAACTTATCCCACATAAAACGCATAAGTTGCATTATTTCAAAGTAGAGCATAATTTTGTATAATATTGCATAATATTGTACAATATTGCCTAATTTTGCACCATATTGCATAATTTTGAGGAGAAATTTGGAATTTTGCTGTTGTTAACCAAATGATGCCGAACTATTTAATGAATACAGCGTAATAACGCTTCAATCCTCGGCACCATATTTAGCAGCACCCGTATATAGATCTTAAATTTTAGTCTCGGTGGTAAACTGGAGAGAAAAGTTTTTTAGGTAATAAGCGGCTAAATGTGTTTACAAGTTAAGAGGTTCAAACTTAGAAATTGCAGTTTTATGGTTATTGTGACTGTGATTATTACAACATTGGGATCATCATGCTGTAGGACGGGATTTTCAACAACTAGTTAGACAATATTAAGAAAAAAAAAGATTGGTGGAGTGAAACAACGCTGAATGCTCTAGCCAAATTATGAACACGAATTGTTTTTTTTTTTGAAAATGTTGCGCTTCGTTAAATCTCTATTTGAAAGGTACGACTTTGTTACTCGCAAAGGTTGCAGACTTTAATGTTGTCAAGTTGCGATAACGTGAAAACAGCGAATAAATATCACGTCAAACGACCTTTAGAACTATTTTTGTGAGTCGGATTTCAGCGCATAAAATCTCATAAACTGAAATATTTAGCGCATAATTTGGCATGAAAAATCGCATAATTTGGTCGTCCTTGGATATTGGGCTTTAGAAACACAAAAATGCGGACGCCTTGGGTGATGTCAAATCTGCTTGCCGTTAAATTATGTGAATTGCATGTTTATATTTCAGCAGGTCAAGTAATACAACTATTATCGTTACAGTAAAAACTTTTTATGCCATATTTAACCATTAAAGCTTAGTATACAACCGGTCATTATCATCATGATAATGCTCGCCATCGACATAATTTCCATTTTCGCAATGGATTATGTCGGTGCAATACACAACTCAAAATTTTATCATCGTGATAAATTATCATTGTGAGAAAAAACCTTTCTTTTTCACGATGATAAATTATTAATAGGCTCGGGCTTTCTTTCTCACAGTGAGAGTTTTCTGCTAGGAGGGAAACAGCAAGACTTAAGCTTAGGGCAAAGTTAGCATAAGCGACGGTCGCTGGAAGATGAAACATTGGGTAACTACATCTTTTGTGCTCCGATAATTATGATTACTGATTACAGATTACTAATCTATGATTATGATTGCTCCAAAATGTAATCATAATCATGATTAGTAATCGATTACTCATTTTTGACTGTAATCATGTAATCAGTAATCTGATTACATTTTTTCTGTAATCAAACCTGCTCTGATAATAATGAACACAGGGGAGAAGAACTGGAAATAGGCTGAGTAGATTTATTTTTTGCAGTGACTAGTTGTGGACTGGGGTAGAAAAATTTCATTGGCATAACTTTATTTACCAGTGATTTTCATTATGAAAGTAATTATGTCAATCGCATTAACATAGTACTTTTTCATAGTGAAAGTTTATGCCAGGAGTTGTGTACTAAGCTTAATGAATATTACCCCATATTTCAACCTAGCAACATGTTACACCTTAATAATTAAAACAGGATTTTATTGTTAGGACTCAATGATACTCCTTCCTACACACAGTTGAACTTTTGAATGTGAAAAAAGTAATTTTTTTTTAATTTCAGTCTTCTCATGGGAAGTGGTTTTACGCAACGACTCTTGAGAAAGTTGGAGGCTCTAAAGCTAGTTTGATACAGGACGAAAAGAAAAATCAATTTTTTGCTGGCGTATTCGAAAACTCTATCAAACCCGGCAAGAAGTAAGTGGAATAAAGATTCCATGTAATACAAAGTTTGAATCAATAGAATAGTAAAATTGCTCAACGGTGTCAGGTTTCAAAAGAAAATGACGTTAGTATAATTTTAATTTTACGCCTATAAAAACACCATTTTGGAACGTATTTGTTTTGACATATTTGTTATAGAAAAGTTTGTCACCAGACATGAATTGTCTTAAAGTATTTCTCTATAGATGAGTAAATCATTACAATTTAGAATTTTTTTCAAAATCCTGCAAGTCTCACGCAAGATGGTGTTTCATTAGGCCTAAATATTATACCAATTAACCGGCTGAACAGCATTTTTCATACTTAATAGAAGATCAATTCGTTTGCACTGTAAATAAGAAATCAAATATACGAGTTTCGGTGTTAAAAAAAATTTTTTTTAATTTTTTAATTTTTTTTTAATGCATTGATTGGTTAATGTTTCACACCAAGAACAATCTGTAGATAACAATTTGTAATCAAAATGTTATATCCAATAGTTGTTACTTAATTCTCATTTATCATTATGGGAATGACCATTTGCTACAATTAATCTAAAAATTTTTTTCTAAGATTGCTTCTACCTTGTCATATAATATTGCACCTGTATTGTGTGAGAGGTCAAGTGGTTCAGTCAAAGTGTAGTTTATTACTGTCTGATTTTTGGCCAAGTTATTTGTAATAAGAATAGAATGCTTTTTAGACTAAGACTATCTTTAGTATTTGGGTTAAATGAAAACTAAACGAAGAGCCTTAGATACTGATGACTCAGGCTGTCAAAGTACGAAAGTTTAATATGACTCACTAGAGAAGGGACTTAAGCATGAGTGAATAGCGTGATGGAAAATTTACAAAATTTCTAAAATAACTTATACAGGGATTGTCATCTTTTCTAACATTGTGGCTTAATTATCTTGAATCTAGGAGGAAAGGTATTATTAAACAAATTTTTTTAATCTAGAATGATTTGTATTCCGAATGTCTTCAGCCTAATTGGTAAAACAAATCTGAAAAAAATTTATCAAAATGGCACATTCAACAAAGAACAGGTCTTCCTCTCTACTCCAATTATAGAACTTAAGGAGGAAAATGACGTGGAGAAAAAAATTATTGATGCTAGTACAAATGGGTTGGACATTGTCAGAATTAACAACGTCACATGTACAAATATAACAAATTCTTACACGAAGCAGATCACTACATATATTTATTGTCTTGAAGCAAATGTTGAAGAATCGAAAGTTATTGAATTAACTGAAATTGATAAATGCAGTGAAGTCGGCATGGAGGTTTGTTTTGAAATATATATTCATATCTATGTAAGCATTACCATGTGGTATATCCTGTTTATAAAGGTTTTCAAATTGAATAAGAATCATTTAACCGCTTTATTTATACACAATTAATTATTTAGTAGAATAATTATAAAATGTTGTACCACAACCAGGGGGTGGCGGTACAACACAGAGATGGTTTTGAGGATGAAATTGTCTCGGAATGACGTCACTGTTATGCACTACGAATTCCGTAACATTTCTCCTTGTGCATTTTCATGACTTCTTAAGGAACATTTGTAGAATAGCCCCTCTCTGAAATTCGAGTTAGTGATACATTAATCGACTGGAAATTTAGCGTAGATTACAAATTTGTCATCCATTGTTAGCGGTCAAGTCAAAATTTGCAAAGTTTTTGCAACACATTCGCTGTCACTCCGCGTGTAAACTTTTTTGCGAATAATAAAAACCATGTGCAAAAACTTTTTGCACAAGAAAAGCAGCGAGTGGGTTTATGACTTACCCAATGGTATTGGTCGGGATTCCAGCAAGTTATACGTGAATCGACCAGAAATCTCATGCAGATTGGGAATCTGACATCAATCATTGGATGTCAACAACCTGAACCTAAAGAAAATGTAACTACCAAACTAACCTGAAGAGAAACTAGTGACCTAACAATCAAAAACCAAACTTAAAGATAACCTAACAAAAAATTAAAGAAAATTTGGAATTTTTTTACTATCATGGACCAGAAGGGATTTTGACCCCCCTCCCCCCAAAAATCCCCCTACCCCCCTGATCACAAAAATATATTTTTTTCGAAGCGGACTTCAAAAAGAAAATTTAGAAAATTTGTTATCGAAATTTGGGAAAAAAATTTTTTTTCAAATTCATTAAAATAATATATTCACTGAATTTGAGCTAACAACCTAACAACCTAACAAATACTCAAATTTAGTGAATATATTATTTTAATGAATTTTGGTGAAAAAAAATTTTTTTCCAAATTTCGATAACAAATTTACTAAATTTTCTTTCTGAAGTCCGCTTCGAAAAAAAAAATTTTTGTGATCAGGGGGGTAGGGGGTCAAAATCCCTTCTGGCCCACGATAGTAAATTCTTACCGAAAATTTAACGTAGACCTAAAGAAAACCTAACTTAAATCTAAACGAAACCTAACAAATTAAACCTAAAGAAAACCTAACTACCTAAACCTAAAGAAAACCTAACAATCTAAACCTAAAGAAAACCTAACAACCTAAAACTAAAAAGTTCTAACCTAAACCCAAAAAAAAATCTTATGAAATTGTATCTTCTACATCTCATTGCTTATAAATATTTAAATAATATAAATAATAAAAATTAAAAATAAATTAAAAAATATCTTTTTTTGTTTAAAAAATTCATCTTCACAGCCAACGATGAATGTTGAATTTGTAATCTGCCTTAAGTTTCTGATCGATTGATGCATACCTTATTGAAATCCGGACTACTACCTTTGGATAAGTCATATTCTAACAAAAAAAAATTTTTTTTTCGCACAAATTTGTAAAAAATTTGGAAAATTTGACTTGAACGCCGACAATGGATGTCAGATTCGTAATCTATGCCAAATTTCCAGTCAATTTACGTATCAGTTACCAGAATCCCAGAGGGGGGAGGGGGGCTTGGTTGTGCACTTTTAGAGCTTGCATAACAGTGACGTAACTTCTACTTGAGAGAAAGAGAAATTGAGAAGAGATTGCATACCGCCATTCCCGATCTTAAGTTCCCTGTACCACAACATCAAAAAATTATATTAGTCAATTGGATTAGTTATATTTGAACAGTTTAAAGTAAAATTGGAACGAGCATTCAAGCACATAATATAGGCAGAGAAGATAGTAAACAAGATTCAAGTTTTGAAATGAGATACGCATTAGTTCACCAATAGAAGTCACCATATTTAGGAAAATACAGTGATTTTAGCTTAATGTCACTACCCCTTATTGTCACACTCCGCTTATTGTCAACCTGTTCGCTTTCCCCCGGCTAAACTCCATGCTCTCATGTACTAAATACTCTGCCTATTGTCACACCTCCTACTGTCAACCTCCGCCTATTCTCATCCCATTTGAAGAGAATGTACCGCACATAACCACACTTTAATGGCAACTTTCGGTTCTCAGGCCCAGAATATACTCGTGTTTGTTTAAATGGTTTGGGCGGTCAGAGAACCTTGGGGGAACTATTTCATTAAACTATTTGTTGTATTCTACTATGCAATCCTTGATCGTGTAAGTTTACTTTTTTAAAGACTCAGCCGCAGTCGCGGGTTTATTCCAACTGCAAGTATGCCAACTTTAGATGGGCACATGGTTAGAATTGAGAAACTTAAAGTTTTAATGATAAGCAACATTGGAAGTAAAGAACTTTGCAAACAAGTACTGATATTTTGGGAACTTTTGACACGATAATATCTCAAAGCCATTTTTCTGGCATATTGCAAAAAAAAACTTGCCGATCNATTTTGGGAACTTTTGACACGATAATATCTCAAAGCCATTTTTCTGGCATATTGCAAAAAAAAACTTGCCGATCACTTTAAGAAGTAATTTGCTTTTAGAGTAATCCAAATTCAGGTAATATCTTCAAAAGCTGTAAAATAAATCGAANACTTTAAGAAGTAATTTGCTTTTAGAGTAATCCAAATTCAGGTAATATCTTCAAAAGCTGTAAAATAAATCGAAAAAGGTATCTTATCATAAAATGCGCATCTAAAACCGGAAACTTCGGTTTATGTCACCTAGACCTAATCTATGAAGTATTAGTCAGTTGCCATTATCGGCTATGGTCAATTCCGCCTACTGTCAACCGATTTTTTGGCTCCCTCGGAGGTGACATGAAGCTAAAACCACTGTATATACTAAAATTGTCAACGGACTGGACATCAAATTACGACAATCTAGTCAGGTGACGATGTAAAACAAACAAATCTAAGCAGAAAAATTATCCTAAATATTCTAAAGTAGCGTAAGCATATTTAATTTTAGAATTTATATTTTTCAATTCAAAGAATACTATTCTAAATTACCAAATTTTATGTAAATAGTTAGATATTGAATTTAATTGCAATATCTGATAAAATGAAGTTAGTAAAATCTAGAAAGAATTTTCAACACTAATTAATTTAAAATTATTTAATTTGGTACCATTTTATGCTTTATTCTTTAAATACTCGTTTTTACAATTTGTGATATAAGTGATATCAAAGATAATTAAATTGCATTTAAATGCTTCTAGTTTATACAGGGATTCGTAGTTGAGATAATTTACACTTAAGCTTAAGCGAAGCCAACGGATAATTCAAATATATGTAAAACAATGAAATTCTCCCGTATACATTTTAGGGGTTAAGCACTTTTTTATTACGTGTTGCAAACACATTATATGTCTGCTCTATGCATCCGTCCATCCACTCTCTAACACAAACGACTTGACGGATCGAGATCGGGTTATCACTAGTAGATAGCCCATGCTTTATGAACGGACAAGTTCGCAGTTGTTATTAATTTCCATAATAACCGAACCTAAAATTTACATTGGCTTTAGCTATGGAAATTAAAACTAGCCTTAGCTAGGGAAATTAAAATTGGCCTTAGCTAGGAAGAATAACATTGACCTTAGGTAGGTAATTTAACATTGGCTTTAGCTGGAGAGAATAACATTTGCCATCCCTATAGCCAAATCGTCCTCCACAATGTTCAACCGCGTTCCTTATCTCCTAACCACATTCCCTGGCACTCAATCGCACTCCACCTCCTTACCACTCAGCCGTCCCTTACCCTCATCCTCCTTCCTACCATCCACTTTCCTCCTACGTTTTATGCATTGTAACACATTATAACGCTCATTTATAACGATTTATTGTATCCGCAGCTTGACATTTGGTTTACAAGACGTAAACAAGATGGCACACTTCAGTACAAGATTTCATCCCAGACAGCTATCAAAGCAGTTATATACTCACAGAATTTCCCGTATGGATCTGGGTAGGTAAAGTTAAAATATATTCAGGGAAATGTTATAAACCTATCAATAATATTAAATTCAACAGATCAATAATATTTATCAACCTATCAAAATACTACATTGTACAAATTTTCGGCGCGGACAAATTTGGCGAAAAATTCCATTGTAGAATTTCTATGATATGTACGAAATCCTTCTTGATGCTAAAATGTACTCCAATAATCTTCCACCACTATAGCTTTTGAATGATCGATTTTTGATAATTTCTAGGAATAGGTTCACAATATTTTTGTCAGCAAAAATTCTGACAACCCCTTTTTGGGTACAAAATATTATAGATTCTTTTGGGATTGCTTTCAAGGATCACTAATGTAATGTTTGCGCATTTGGCAACGCACCACGATGTTGAGAACGCACCAAGAGTAGCTAAAGTTGAACTAAATTTCCCATTAGACCTTTTCTGAGTGCCTAAATATGTAGTGTTGCGCACAGTTTCAGTTTATTCGAAAAAAAAAATAAAGGAAAATCGTGTAGCAACTTTTATAGCCTCTAGTGGTCATCTATGAAGTCCAATTTTGTTTACTCCCATTTGAACATTGTTCACTGCGTAAATATCTACCGCTTTGCAAAGTTTAAGGACGTTCAAAGAGAATTAACATGAAAAACATTTCAAATTTATTAGTTTAAATCAACAACTATGCTACGCAAAAAATTTGACAGCGACAAGTTTTTCTCAACATTAGACAGGGCAATTTCAGTTTAGTTGGATTGTCTGCTATATATATATATACAACAATAAATAACAGAACTGCAATTTCAACTGGACAATCAATAGACGCAATTCATTATGTAGGTTTGTGATTTACTGTTACTTATTTCACTGTATTCGTAGCATTTGCATTGTATTCTCAGTAACATAGTTGAAACGGTCTCTAAATTTCACTAGTCTAATCCAATTGAAAATTGACATTGAGAATCTTGAAAAACGAATCTTATTTTATTTATAAATTTCGATTCCATATGAATCGCGTAAATCAGTCGGCTCCTCTTCTTCTCAATAGTTAAGTTTTGTAATCCAAAAATAACAAAATTAATAAACATGCATTAACCCTTATTTACCCTAAGTCAATTATTAGCGGACTGAGAGCGTAAAATTTGTAAATAGTCGATTTAATGTTACTTAAAAAATGCTTAAAACAAAGAAATGCTGGGGCTTAGAAAGTGAATGAAATATTCTGAAAACCGATGAAATAAATATTAAATTCTAAAGAAACAAAATTAATTTAGAATTTGAACGATATGACATTAATTTTGAATAAAGTGGCAATATTTTTTGTAAGTTTCCAAGGAATAAGAATACATAAATGCAATTGCTAAAGCTTGCTATGATCTTTATGTATAGTATACAGGGTGTTTAATCCTTTTTTGCACCCTCTTTCTCCAATTTCATCGCAGCTCCTCCCACCCCATGCTGCTGCTAGCAAGAGTGTGAAAAAATGACGTCATGCTTTCTAGGGTGCAAAAAAATGTTAATCCCAAAATACTTACGCCAAAGTTCTGTTGTGTTAAACTTCGGTCTGGTTAGTCAAGGTGTATATCGGCGAGTAACTTCGAAACCTTCGGTTGGTGAAACGTAAGAAGTTGCTAGATGTGTTCTGAAACGCCTCGCATTCAAGTGCGGTTGCTTAACTTATTATGAAACGTTATCTAACTAGTGTCATGTTTGGATAGATAAATGCCATAACTTTGTAGTTTTTGATATTGTAAACTATCTGATGCATGGAATGGGTTTAGCTAAAAACCTCACTATGAAGTCGGTCTGTTTAAATCCCACAAATAGTGAGTTTGTACATAGAAAAAAATTCATTTCATTCGATGCACTATTATTTTAACATGTCCAAACAAAAGCAATATTGAATCGAGAAATATCGCACATACGAGCTATCGCACATATGTCATTTTCTCTCGATTTCTTTATAATTTTTTCCACTTGTGTTTCATGATATCGATTGATTCATTTCAGCTAAAATGCTTAACCGTTTTTTGATTCATAGAAAGAGACTCATTGAAAAGAATGACCAATCACATTATAAAATCTGAATATTAAAAATGCAACTGATGACAGAATACTTCTGTTTCAACTCAATCTGGAAACAGGAAAAGCCCTGGCTCATCCCAAAAAAATTAAATGTTTCAAAAGATGGTATGCGTTTCGCATCATTAATGTCATTGAAGCAGACAATGTCACCCCACAGAAATGGTGCATTACATTCGACAATTACAGTGAAATAACTGTCGAAACATTTACAGATCCATTTGGCAATCTTAAACAAAAGATTGTAATAGCTTTTTTTGTTGCTAAATTTGTGGGAAAATTTATTTATAAAGCTTGTAGTGTTTTAGGTTACTTCTTCACACTAATTGGTAAATTACGTTAACTCTATTTCTATTGTTAAATTGAGTTTGTGTGAAAATTTAATTATTTATTACCATCTTACCCACCATCCTTGTAAATTATAACGTCTAAAAATTTATGAATCTTAAGTTAATTGGACAAACAAATCTTCAACATTGATAATTGTGAAGTACATTTGGAAAGCTGTAATTTTTTAGAATAAATTGTTTATTGATACGTTCTGTGCAATACTCAAAATGTTTTCAACTTAGAAATTCCATAGCTTTCAAATAAAAAAACAAGGAATAAAAAACACATTTTTGGTAAGACGTTCACATGTGTAGGAAGTAATTGTTGAAAGTTTGTTTTGGATCAGGACACGAAAATAAATGGTAATTTCGTTCCGTTTCGTATGCCAATATTAGATTAACGGTAATCTGCCGCTTCCTTTCGTGTCGTTTCGGTTGAGGGGAAGGCAGAATCCTTAAAGGGTAATAATTTTTACGCAAAATTTAAAATTTAAATTTAAATTTTATAATTCATTATGATTTCGGATAATGGAGGTATAATAATTGTTGATTCCACTATTGGATCCCCCCACTTATGTTTCACATTTATTTTATTATTATTATTTTCCAATTTAAGAAGTGAGATGGTGGCCCATGGCACCCATCTCACTTGATACTCCTCACCTGCTATAAAATCCAGGTGCGAGAGCAACAGCGCTCGGAACTTGGAGGATAACAGGCGAGTAGAGTGAACGTGTAAGTAGTTAGTGAACTCATGGGAGCTCGATAATAAATTATCCGTCCGAATAAAAATTCTAATAAATAGTTTTCACATATAATAATTTGAAAACAATAATGAAATAGATTCAAGAACTAAGANGAACGTGTAAGTAGTTAGTGAACTCATGGGAGCTCAATAATAAATTATCCGTCTGAATAAAAATTCTAATAAATAGTTTTCACATATAATAATTTGAAAACAATAATGAAATAGATTCAAGAACTAAGAAAGCAAGTTAGGAATCTAAGAGGAATAACCAGAATTTAAAGAAATAAGAAAANCAAGTTAGGAATCTAAGAGGAATAACCAGAATTTAAAGAAATAAGAAAACTATTCAAAGAGCAACTGAAAATTGAGAAAAAAATCAGCCTGGAGCAACTGAAAAGAATTTGGACACAATACACATCCGATTTATTTATTTTTGCCTTTATCATATTCCGGTATAATTGAATCCTTTAGTGTGCTCACTAGTGGCAACTTTACGTGTGATTTTATAAGCGATAGCGTTCAATTTCTGTCGACGGTTGATTGCAAACATGTTAGATTTAAACTCAGAATCGTGGACAATTAAAATAAAAATTGGGCAGAGTAACGGCCTTTTTGACTAACTTTATTAAGCTGAAAAATGAGATTTATATAGGTTTTAGAATTGACCCTTCTAAGGCCACAGAAGTATTTTAAACATACATTCTAGTTACTAGGTCGTATGACTCAGAGTAATAAGGAAGATTTTAAGTCCTAACTAGTTTGAACCAGTTTTGAACACAAGCATTCTAAAGAAAGAACAATAACTTTTCTGAAAACTTGAGATTACAAGTATGAGTGTACATAATTCTAATTTCTAATATTATCTAAATATTCTTCCAACACTTTCCCTTAATCTCGAGTTGACATTTCAATTTCTTCTGGTTCGGGGTCTGAACGGATGGGGTGGGCATCTACAGTTATTCTTATTTTCTTCCTTCGCGTGTAAACAACTGCTCCACAGATTATAGTTCCGATGACAATTACAACTATACAAGCGATCAGAATTGAAACTAGATGGCTCTGTGAGTTCATGTCATTCTCAACATGTTGATCAGTCTCTGCATCTGTGTCGTCAATAACCAAATCACTGATATTGTAGGTGGGAAGGAGGTGCCAATTAGCCCACAATGTGAAGAGTGGGTCCTGTGTCTCTACGTGGTCCAGATGAATAACCGCACCTCTATATTCCAAGTTGTTAACCTTGAAGGTGACTCCAATTGGCAATACAAAAACATCATCTGGGCATGGCTGGGACCTCCCTCCGATCACTAGAGTGCTGTTAGGACAGTAAATGTGGTTGGATCCATAATGGGGCTTTACTTGAATAAAGTCCCATTCATCCAGTGGGTGTTTACTATCGCATCTGTTCACTCCGAAGTATTTGGATCCAGTCGGAATCCCGGTGTGGGGTTTGCATCCTTCTGATGGAGCAAGAATCAAGTCATGCGCGGCGAGAACATTCATGTGAATAGGATAAGCACAGTTATTAATTTTAGAGAGGATGATGTTTCTTGGTCCAGTGTAACTGATCCTGCATGTCTTATCCGTGGTTCTCTTCATCAATTCAAATGGGTCTGCTTCAACTAAATTAAGAGTCTTGTTGATTATTGGAGTGTCAAAATCAAGGTAGAGATCTTTTTGATCATCTGTGAGGTAACATTTCCTTGCTATAGCTAAGGAAACCGGACAATCGTCGCCACAGGGAATTGTGAAGTTCAGATAGTCTAAAAGTGCGGCTGAAACTTTTCCCCTTTTCCATAGACGATTTGCCTCTTGAATTATGGGTTTTACCATTGTTAGTTTTGAAGTGACGTAGGAGATGGCAAAGTTGGTCCCGATTTGCTTTGCCTTTAACTCGTTGTAGTCATTTTGGTGACGTTTGAAGTCATTTAGCAATGTATTAATAGTTGACTTCAAGGCTCTCACTGAGGCTTCTGCTAAGTTTATCCGTTTCTCTAAGTCCTTCCTTTGTTTCTCTTGTTGAGAAACAACTTCTTTTAGGTCACTGATCTTATTGGAGTTCATGGTGGACACTACAACTCCTGCAGTACTCAGAGCTACAGAAGTCACAACGGTGGCAATAATAATTCCGATGACAAGTGAAACTATGAACCGTTTCGATCTCATAAGTACCTCCCGTTGATTTTCTGGTGGACACATCAATTCCATTTCGTTCAGGAAGTTTGTTTTGTAGATGGATTCACAGTGACTTTGAGCAATCGAAACTACATCGCCATGAAGTATGTTCGAGGTCAATATTTCACATGGGTTCAACAATCTTATTCGAAGAAAGACTTTGTTGTGTCCTGTTGTGACTGGTATTTTGCTAGGCCGCCATAGGATTGGCTGAGAGTTCTGAATGTTCACACCTAGAACTTGACTCAGTAGACATAAAAACAAAAAAATAGACGTGAAAAATCCAGACTTGCGTCCATTTTTATTTGGATTTGTCTCCTCTTCCACCATTCCAATTTTCTCTCTCATTTGTTCATGATTTTTCTTCATTAGAGGTTTTGTAAGAATGTCGGCGAGTTGCTCAGTTGTTGGTACATAAACAACTTCAATTTCCCCTTTCTCGATGAGAGTTCTGGTGAAATGATATCTAACATCTATGTGTTTGGATCGAGCATGGAATTCTGAGTTGTGTGACAACTTGATTGCAC
Source organism: Holacanthella duospinosa (assembly GCA_002738285.1). Classification (NCBI taxonomy): domain Eukaryota; kingdom Metazoa; phylum Arthropoda; class Collembola; order Poduromorpha; family Neanuridae; genus Holacanthella; species Holacanthella duospinosa. Next base: position 36,932 of record NIPM01000683.1, read on the forward strand.
TTTGGTTGTCCACAAAAACTGGCGTTGGATCATCCTGAGGGTAGCCAAGCTCTTCTGTGAAACGCCTCATCCAAATGGCTTCTTTTGCTCCTTGGGCCAGGGCAACGTACTCGGCTTCTGTTGACGACAACGCTACTAATGGTTGTTTTTGACTCACCCAACTTACTAGTGAATTGTTGATAAAGAAAGTGTAACCTGTGGTTGACTTCCTTTCAATCTTGTCTCCTGCGAAGTCTGAGTCAGTATAACCTGACAGCATCGTTCCACCATGGAGCTGATACTTCAATCCGAGGTTTGCTGTCTTCTTAAGGTAGCGTAAGACTCCTTTTGCTAATTTCCAATGTTCAGTCGAGTAACAGGTGGTGAATTGGGCAAGTCTTGAGATTGCAAATGAGATGTCTGGTCGGGTAGTTCTGGCCAGGAACAGGAGTGTACCTATCAGTTCACGGTACGGGAGTTCAGAACTAACTTCTTTAGCCGGTAAGAGATCTTGACCAGGCTGAAAAGGGACAGAGGCAGGCTTACAGTCCAACATGTTGAATCTTTCCAGCGCTGCCTTGACATAACCAGGTTGTTTCAGTAGTATAGTACCAGTCTTCTCATCTCGTTCCACTTGTATTCCAACAAATACAGAAACTTCAGTGACCTTAATCTCAAACTTGCCCCCGATATGGTTCAAAACTTCATCTATAGCATGTTTGCTTGAAGAAACAACTAGGCCGTCATCAACATAGAGTATGAGGAAGACTGTCGATCCATCTGCGGAACCAATGAAAATAGAATGGTCGCTCTCGCTTGGCTGGAAGTCAAAGGATGAGAGAAAATCTGAAAAGGTCTTATTCCAGCACCTTGGTGATTGTTTAAGTCCATATAGACTTTTCTTCAGCAGACAAACATGACCATTTTCCATTGAAAGACCTTTTGGAAGTTCCATATAGACGGTTTCGTCTAGCAGCCCATATAGAAAGGCTGTCTTAACATCAAATTGTTTCATAAACAATCCTTTGGATGCAGCTATGGCCAAAATCATTCGAATCGACTCGTATCGACTCACAGGTGCAAATGTCTCGAAATAATCCACACCTTTTCGTTGTCGATATCCTTTCACAACTAGTCTGGCCTTAAATCTGTCGATCTGGCCGTCCGCCTTTCGTTTGAGCTTGAAGATCCATTGACTATCCAGGATTCTTGCATCAGTTGGCCTCTTCACAATATCCCAAGTTTTGTTCTTGTCATGACTGCCAAGTTCTTCATCAATGGCCATTATCCACTGCTGTGAATCTCGTGACAAAATTGCTTCTTCGTAGTTGGATGGCTCATCGAAAGGCTGCGTGAAATTTGCTTGATATTTCTCCGGTGTTTTGAGTTTTGTTCTGTCTCTCAAAAATGGAATTCTGGAAATCGGAGTATCTCCTGCTCTTTTGGGAATTTTTACAGTCGTTGTGCTCCCACTGGGTATCTTTGCCGTGTAGTTACCGTCAGGAGTTCTGATAAAGATAGTTACTAACTTTTCTTGTTCATGTGGCTCCTCTTTTGATAAGTCTTGTTTACACTGTTTGATTGTGTCACTAACCTCCGATAGTTCTTCTTCAACTTCATCTTTGTCTATATCCTCTTCAATTCCTTCTTCTTCTTCATCTTTATCTGTATCCTCCTCAATTACTTCTTCTTCTCCTTTAGGGTTAGCTATTTCATTGTTATTATGAGGTAACATAATAGTTATGTACTGTTCAACATAACTTTCGTCAAAGCTCACATTTCGGGCTAGAATTATGGATTTGGATTTTTTGTCGTAGAGACGGTACTTCTTTGAGATACTGTCGTATCCAGTTAGCACTGTCACTTTGGCCTTGCTGTCCCACACCAGTCTTCTTTCCTTCGGAATTTGGCAGTAGGCTTTGCATCCGAACACCCGAAGATA
>NIPM01000683.1:40221-51559 GCA_002738285.1 Holacanthella duospinosa
CTTTCTCCAACTCCAGTGAACTGAGGTTTCAGTGTTCCACTATCCAAGAAAGAGACTTAAGTCGTCTTTCTTATGTTGCACTTAGTCAAACTTTTAACTGACAGTCAAATGTAATTGTTACTAGTTTCACCTGATCATTGAAGATTCCGTTAGAATAGGGTTCCTGATTGAAGTGTTCTCACTTTCAACATTACTGTGACTTCACTGTGTTTTCTTTAACTCTGCTGTGACTTCACTATCTGTTGTTCTATTGTCCTAAACCACGGACCTCGGCTACCATGTTAGATTTAAACTCAGAATCGTGGACAATTAAAATAAAAATTGGGCAGAGTAACGGCCTTTTTGACTAACTTTATTAAGCTGAAAAATGAGATTTATATAGGTTTTAGAATTGACCCTTCTAAGGCCACAGAAGTATTTTAAACATACATTCTAGTTACTAGGTCGTATGACTCAGAGTAATAAGGAAGATTTTAAGTCCTAACTAGTTTGAACCAGTTTTGAACACAAGCATTCTAAAGAAAGAACAATAACTTTTCTGAAAACTTGAGATTACAAGTATGAGTGTACATAATTTTAATTTCTAATATTATCTAAATATTCTTCCAACAAAACAGCGATTCACTTATATAGAAATAAAAACTAAGTATTATCAAAACAAAAGCTTGTATTAGACCAATTTTTTTCTAATTTTACCTTTTTTCTTGCATTCAGTTTCCAATCATGACGTCGTTTATGATTAATTGTAGCTCACGTCTGGTATGTGTGGAAAGGTTGGTTTTTATTTCTGAGTAATCATGATTTTTTATTGTTTTTTTTTTGTGTTATCGAAAATTCTTTTCTTTCTTACCTATGAAGTTGATTAGTGGTGTTTAATTAAGACAAGCNAATTTCTAATATTATCTAAATATTCTTCCAACAAAACAGCGATTCACTTATATAGAAATAAAAACTAAGTATTATCAAAACAAAAGCTTGTATTAGACCAATTTTTTTCTAATTTTACCTTTTTTCTTGCATTCAGTTTCCAATCATGACGTCGTTTATGATTAATTGTAGCTCACGTCTGGTATGTGTGGAAAGGTTGGTTTTTATTTCTGAGTAATCATGATTTTTTATTGTTTTTTTTGTGTTATCGAAAATTCTTTTCTTTCTTACCTATGAAGTTGATTAGTGGTGTTTAATTAAGACAACCTTCTTGTTTATTTTTACTAAACGTTGATGCAAAAACACATTTCTGACCACTTCACCCGACTCAAAAATAAGTANCTTCTTGTTTATTTTTACTAAACGTTGATGCAAAAACACATTTCTGACCACTTCACCCGACTCAAAAATAAGTATGATAATGTGTCGTTTCGCTTCGTTTAAAACATCCATACGAAAAAAAACGGTAAACTGAGTTGACTATCCGAAATCAAACGGTTACGTTTTTTGTCAATTCAAAAATCAAATTTTGTCAAAAATGGTAGTAAAATTATCCCGGGACGACAAATATTTAATATTTAAATTTCAACCTGAAATTTATGTGCGATGACAAAAATGAAAACTGATTTATTCTGCGTATTTCTGAGCACTTGGTTCAAGAAATTCCGGTAGAACCCGTAGCAAACAAAGGGGCAATGGTGAACTAAATACGAAAAAGCGAACACAGAAAGGGAGAATAGAGAGGACACTGTAACAGTAAGAGTTGTAGAAGTGTATGAGAGAGGAATAGATTTATTTTCTCTCAAGTTTTAACGCATGCGCGTAAAGGTAGGGAAATTAAGGTAATGGGAATTACCGATCTCGTTACAATTTCTCACAGCCAAGTCACTTTTTCAGTTCCATTACGAATACCGCAGCGACAATTGACGGTTTCAAGTAAACTTTTCCAAATTTTATTAATAATGACTCAATATCAATGTCAAGGTGACAATTTCACACTTTTACAACACTGTACGCTACATTGAAAATTCTATGTGAAGTGGACGAGAACGAGAAGTTCCCTTTCATCAAATTCATCGACTTCATCGACATCTTCACGACAGTCCAAGAGAACTCGAAAAATTTTACCAAGTCCACCGCAACTCGCAACTACACGAAAACTACATTCCAAAAAACCTAAGCTTCAATCCCTACCAGTTCATAGTGACCCTGACTCACCAACCGTATCAACAGTCCAGGACAATCCATCAATTCGAGTTACAGCTCCAACCATTTCTTAATTTTGTGTCGACCAACAACTACAATCGGATCTCATTCCAGGTAAATTTGTTTCTAGCCATATTCTTTCTACCCAAACACAAAATGTGGTTTTGAATTCCGAAACTGAAATCGACACCGACGACGAAGATTTCCACGACACAGATTCCCGCGCAGACAGTAGAGTATCTATCACTCCAGATTTAGAGTTGCTCAAAGATAGATCAACCACACCTGGGGTATCTTTAGCCAACATGGCGACCGTCGTAAACGAACCCAAATTTATTTTAAAACCAGACAAACGACCAACATTTCGAAAGAAGATTACTGATAAATCACTCAAAAATTTCATCATTAAATTCAAAACTTGGACCACTAGTTTAGGACTCGATGAGAAGCAGAAAAAAAGCAATTGGCATCAGCTATTGAAAATCCCGGAGTGGAACAATGGTTCTCCAACACCAAAATCAAAGACAACACAGCCTGGGACACGAAAATTTTCTAGCTTTTGTTACACGCATTCGTTACCTATTCGGTGACAATTGGGACCAATACCAAGAAGCTTAACTATGTGAGAGAATGGTCAAGCAAATGTTACCCGCCGTTCGACGATTCGTCCAATACCGTGGCGTCCTCAATACATGGGAAGGTTTAGAATAATCGACGAATACGAAGGCAAAGGAATAAAATACCTTGATCATCCGACTAAGGATATGTCAATTACCGGCACAACAAAACCAAATGTCGAACGAGACAGAACGGAAGAACTGTTGAAAGCTTTCAAAGAACTAAGCATACAAGTAATCCAATCAAATAACCAACGACTTTCAACACACCAAAGCCGACGTGACTATCCAACAAAGGCACCCAGATTATACACTCCAGCTAGAGGATTCTACCAACGAGGCGAACGAGGCAGAGTTTTTCAACAAAACATCAGAAGTCGTGACTATCAAAACAAACCACGCTGCTACAGATGCAACAAAATTGGACACACCATCGCCGTTTGCTATCAAAATCAATACAGACAAGGAGGATATAGAGGTCAGTACCCCAGAGGACGAGGTCAACCCTACCGGAATCCATTCTACCCAACTTCCTTAACACAAAACGAAAATCGATATTCAACATACCGGGGAAACGTCCCAGCTCGGGTATAGAGCCCACCCAGCCAACCAATTATAATCCTACCAACCGATACGAATAAGTGACAGATACGATGAAAACCCATGAGCGTAGACTGGAAAAATTAGAAAGCATGATTCACACTCACAACTCAGAAATATTACGATTAGACAAAGATATCTCTCTAGGTCGAGAAAACACACGTATAGAACAATTTTACACAACCCACAATACTAGACATAATATACCAATTCTTAGGACTACACTCGATACCCAATGTCAACTTATTATTCCAGGGAAAATTGACGAAATAACATACAACTTTTGCAGACACAGGAGCCCAAGTAAGTCTAATAGACGCAAATAAAGCCACAAATTTTACTCGCATCCCTAATACATTTTGTAACTTAGGGCAGGTCAAACATCCTTTAGAAGAGAAAGGAGTTATATTTCCAAGAATAACTATTGGCAGCCTTACACCAAACTATCCTTTAATCGTCGTTGAATGCCTACCATGTGATATTATTTTATTTTTTAGATTAGATTTTCTTGAAGAATATAAGTTTAACGTAAACCTGCATGTTACACTCCAAATTAGCGGGAACAATCCTAATCAGTGGCGAACCCGCGAACTTTTTGAAAAATCACGGAATACTACCAGAAAGGGTACAAATAAAATTGAAAATCATCCCACAGCCGAAAGTAAAACTATACATTCGAGCATTACAAAACACAAGAGTACCAGCCAGATGTCAATTTATAGTACCCATTGAACCCATGAACTTGAAATTTAATGAAGACAAATATTTTCGAGCATCTAATAGACTTTACTACAAAACCCGTATTTGAGTGGCGACATGATGATCGGAAGTGAAACAAAAGCAATTATTGTAACAAATCCCACTTCCGAACTAAAATGGATTAATGAGGGTACCATTTTCGCCAAAGAAGACATACTAACAAGACAATTTAAAGAAGAGGCACCAATGATGCAAATCACTATAGACCAAAAGGCTAAAATTGACATCAACCCAGATTTAACCAATAACGCCAAGCAGCAAATCCTGGATACTATCCAGCACCAAGCGAACATATTCTCATTAGGATCACACCATCTTGGACGCACCGACCGTCTAAAGTTTACCATCGATACAGGTAACCATCCATCCAAACGCGTCCGACCTTATGCAGCATCAGAATCAGCTAGACAACAAATTCAAGCGGAAATCAACATGTTAGAATTAGACCTAATTGAACCTAGTAATTCTCCATGGTCAGCACCAATACATCTAGTACCAAAAAAGGGCACCATAGTACTAAGAGTAACCACAGACTTCAGATTCCTGAATTCCAACACACAAAGTGTGACAGCATATCCTCTCCCACTCATACATGACATCTTAGCGCGATTACGAACAGCAAAGTATATTTCAGTTATGGATCTAACTCATGGATTCTGGCAAGTTAATATAGATGAAAAGAATAAGCAAAAAACAGCATCTGCTACTTCAGACGGACTTTACCTATACAAAATCCTGCCTATAGGAATCGCAGGAGCTTCAGGTCATTTCAGCAAACTCATGGACATTGTATTTTCGGGTCTTAAACCAGAGATTCATTCATCGATGACATCATCGTCTTTAGCAGTACAATAGAAGAACACTGCACCAAGTTGGACAAAGTCGTCGAACGACTCACCTCTGCAGGATTAACTTTACATCCAAAAAATGTAAATTTACCTACCAAGTACTTGGATTCTTACTCGGTAATGGCAACATTTGTCTCGATCCCACTGATGTCGCAGGAGTAGCTAAATTACCAAAACCTAATACAGTTAAACAACTCCAGCGTGCACTAGGACTTTTTAACCATTATCAAAATATTTAACCATACAAGGCTATGCAACCAAAATGGCACTACTATACAAATTACCTTACAAACTGAAAAAATTTGTATAGACACAAGAACAGGAACAAGCATTTGAAAACGCAAAGAGATCGCTTACATCTGAACCAATTCTAGCATTAATTCAATCCGGATTAAAAACAAATTTAAGAACGGACGCATCAACGATAGGCATCGCAGGCTGTCTATCACAAATTCACTCTAAAACAGAAAGACCATTAGCGTTTGTCAGCAGAACTTTGACCCCAGCAAAAGTAAAATGGACTACGACAAAGCGGAAACTTTTAGCAATTTTATATTAACCAAACTAAAGCCATATCTACAAGGACACCTTGTAAAAAATTTCATCGACCATCACGCTTTTTGTTGGATTTTGAGAGCGAAAAAAGAACTGAGCCCAAAACTAGCATGCATGGTATTCAAACTTTCTGAATTTGACATAAAAGATATCTACTATGTCAAAAGATCGACAAATTGTGTTCCAGATGCCATGAGCAGATGTCCATGTACACCAAATGACGTCATTGAAACAACATTAGTACTAGAAGAATACGAAATAATTTCTATTCTTTTGATTCAAATCGACAATGTCGGTATTTCGCAACAACAAGATCCTGAAGTCATCAAAATCAAAAGGCTTCTCATGAATGAAACAAAATTTTTTAAATCTTCTGTCTGAACGTCGGCATTTTTTATCATCTAGATAACAATGGAAAATCACAAATATACATTCCAAAAGAACAACAAAATGAAGTATTGATAGCATGTCATTACGATCCTCTTAGCAGCCATTTACAAAAATAAACCACAAGGTGAAACAAAGATATTACTGAAAGAAGATGAAAAATTCTATTGATCAACACATTCGCACGTGTCATGAATTTCAAACCAAAAAAATTCCGCGTCGAAAACCTTTAAAAAAATGCAATTTTTCAAAGTCCCTGAAGAACCCTTTAGCCATATTCAAATTGATGTGATGGGACCTTTTCCAAGAAGTACACATGGTAAAAAATGTCGTAACAGTTATCTGTTATCTAACAAAATGGATTGAAGCCAAAGCCATTGGTGAAGTCACCACTGAAGAAATTGCAAAATTTACAATCAACCAAATCATTTGTAGACATGGTGGCCCAAAAATCATTCAATCAGATAAAGGAACCAACTTCACAAGCGAATTATTTCAGCTCGTCAACAATTACCTAGGAATTCAACATAATACCAGTACTTCTTATCATCCAGCAGCACAAGGTTTTGTAGAAAGGTTACATGGAACCTTGACAGATGCAATCTGGATGTATGTCAGTAGTCACCAAAAGGAGTGGGACAGTTTCATTCCACATATTGTCTTCGCATACAATACGTCTATTCAAAAAACAACCACAATGACACTACTCTTTCTTGTACATGGAAGAGAAGCAATTCTACCACTCGAAGTTAGTATACCATCAACTCAGCCGTACACACTTTAGATGACGTAGCAGCTAGAATTCAGGAAGCAAGACTTCTAGCGAAAGAACATATAGAGCAGGAACAAAAAAAATACGCCAAAAGAGTCAACTCCACAAGAACTCCAATTGCATTTGACCCAGGTCAACTTGTCCTCATTTGAAAATTTGTAAAGAAACGAGGACTAGCATCAAAACTATGTCATTATTACTACGGACCATATAATGTAGTTAAGAAAAAATCCGAAGTTAACTACGTAGTAGAACATGTAAAAAGAAAACGTACTTTTTGAGAAACAGTACATGTGGACAAAATTAAACCATATTTTGAAAAGATGTATCTAACAAACAATACTACTGAACCACAAGTTACATTCCAGCTTCTTACTACAGAGCAATTTTCTGTTCATGAAGAGCATGAGAAAAACGTTCCAGAGCACACACAACTTAAAGATTCAGAAGGAGAGGATGAAAAGACGGTACCGACAAACAAATAAACAAAAAATTCCGAAAGAGATGTAGCAATGAATTCAAAATTTAATGCGACTTATCATACAAAGAATGCCGAAATTCTTGAAGATTCAACAGAACAAAGAGAAAAATCCACACCTGCAGTAGTTAATAGCATGAAAAATTATACCAGTGGCGAATCAAAGACAAAGAATACCGACAATACAAGAAAAAAACAAAGAACTTTCATCGCTGATCACAGTACAATAGACGAAGAAAAAAATAGAGCAAGTATGTCAAAAGAAGCCGACAAAGAGAATCACAAGAAAGAGAATCGAGACACTGAAAACAAACAATATACAAATTTACTTCCAATACATACCGCAAAGGAACAGTTACGATACAACTTACGTCCAAGAAAGTTTATCTCTTACAAGTAGAATTCCAATCTCGTAAACACAAAATTGAAATTACACATCAGCAATAATTATGAGTGATAGAAACATGCATAAGACACGAAAGGAATCATAGGAATTCCAGGAACAATTCTCTAAGCTACGAAAAATATGTACAAAAACACGTGCGTGCAAAATTTGAGTATAGGAGGTCTCCAACAAACCGACAAAAATATCCAGCGCAGAGGAACCATAGGGACTGCAGCTCTACCTACTTCTGGTTACTTTAATTGGTAATATTTTTCAAACTTTCAGAATTAATTCTACTAGTTTTTTCGTTTGAAATCTTCCAAACAGAGCAAAAGCCCAAGAAATTGAATTGGATTTAAAGATATGTCCCGGAATTCAATTATAAAAAATATCAAACATGCATGGATACACAGCTACAATCCCACTTATCTATGAAATTGAACAACCAGAAGACCAGCATCTTTGGAACAACAATAACAAAGGAACACAAGTGCAAACACTTATGAACGAAGCTTTTACACGTATCGATCGATTCATAGAACCATACATTCCATTGACGGACACATCAAGAGAAAAAGGTAGCGGTATTACTCCAATGGGACAATTTTATGAATGGTGTTGTGGATTTGTATCATCTTCTACATTTGAAAAACTGCAATCCTCAGGAAAGAAATTAGAAAAATTAGCTGTTTAATTGAAAATGCAAATAGACAAAGAACATCAAGAAACAATCAGGGTACAAAAATTCTTAATGATTATTCAGCCAATGTTGACACAAAATTTTTAGAAGCTCAACAACAAATTGGCAAAGACAGAATAGCAAAAGACAAATTAACATTAGAACGGACAGCAGAATACCACCAAGAAGCCATCATTTGACTTCTAGATGTTATGACCAAGAGCATAATCATTTCAGCTTGGCAGACCATAACAACCGAATGTAAAGTTGGAAAAATTTCTTATCTTATCATTACACCAAACATTCGCAAAGATGACCTCGCTCAACTCGACTCACAACTCAAAAAACAGAATCATCGACTAGCAATTGCATGTTCAAAGATAGGTCAATATTATCAAAACTAGATTACTTCATGTTCATTTGGAACCGACAAACTCATAATTAAAATTATAATTCTCATTAGTCATACTGAAACAAAATTTTCCTTCTACTCAATAACAACATTCCCATTTCGTTATCACAATTCGATTTGTCAAATTCAACAAGAAGCAGAATTTGCAGTCAAGAAGAACACAATACTGGTCCCCATCAACGGAGGCATGAAAAAATCTTGTGACTTAACCAGGAACAACCTTTGTTACATTCCTTAATTTCCGAATCAACACTCCTCCAAACCAAAATGCTTGACATCTATATTGGACCAGACTACTGATTACGATAAACTTAACCAAGATTGCATATTTTCGTGTTCTCCATTGGATAAAGAAACAGCCATTATACAAGTTAAAAGAAATCTATATTGCATAGTCAACCCAGAAGAAGCACTCGACATTATCTGGCCAGATAGGAACAGAAATATTCCAAAATTAGCATTGGCGGGAGCCCATCTCATCAAACTTTAATGCCAATGTACTCTTACAACGACAGACGGAAAAACAATTATCCCTAAAACTTTTCCATGTCCCTATACACCAGGCTGAGAAACCACAATTCAGCATATCTTACAATGCGTATGGACCACAATCAAAACAGGCAACTTATCAGGATACTTGAAGTTTTCAAATTTATCGGATATATTCAATCAAAACTAGCACACAGAGACACAGCATCTCAACATCAGTGTTGAACCACTGGAGAAAATTGACACAGCATGGACAGACACATTGTTCATCAACACCCATGTCTCAATTTTTCTCTATATTTTTCAGATAGGAATGATTATTTGGGCCGTATGGGTAACTTACACTATTCTAAAATCATCACTACTAGGAAAAGCTTCAACTCTTGTGATTTTTTTCTGTAACCAGAGCAGCTTCAGGAGACGCTATTTTAGTTGTTGAAATCATGGACGACATCATTCTTTTACTAATTTGGTTCACCATAATTATTCCGATGATTCTCTTGTACCAAAAGCTCACACCACAACAAATCTAAGCTCCAGAACCACAAATTAGATATATGCGACCCAATGGAATGAAAAAAAGCATGGCGCAGTCGACCACATCACTCAACAAAGCAGTAGAAATTCACATAATACCCGACGACGGTATATTCAACTAATAAACCATAATTAAACCGCAAGTATCGAATAATATCAAAATTTTCATTTTAAGTGTCAGACAATCATCTATGATTACATAACCCTGACTAACATTTAACTTTCTAGGAATCACGATGAGAAAAACTGACGTACTTCTCAAACACCCGCCAAATCTACCCAACTCACTCATTCAAAACAACAAAATTCAGAATATCTACATTTACAAAAATAGCGGTATAATAACCTAACAATAATCAAAAATCGATAAGGTTAAGTAAATAAAACCGAGGTGACCAGTTTTCAAGACATGCTGTGAGACTAACTTGAAATTACATGTGTTCACCACGACTCCATTAACTAACATCGATTTGGTTAAAAAAAATTACCCTAACCCGTTTTTACATTCGATGTCTTCTCCTAACTGTCGAAACCTGCAATTCAAAAAGTAATTTTTATTAAAACATGACAAATTATAGTCTACAATTGAGACGGTCCGACAAAGAAGGGGGTATCTCGGTGTAAACAATCAACTTTTTGTCTTATACCAAAATTTTTTGAAAAGTTTCAAAAGTCGGTAGATTCCGTATCACTTACCCCTCTGATAATGTTTCAAAGTATTGGAGCGCCAAATCTGAATTTTGATAGGAAAACTGAATTCCAATTTCTATCAGAATCATTGAATATTAATTGATTTTGATAACGTTTTATTCAATTCGATAGTGCCTTCCGAGTTTTCGAAAGTAATATTTGTCAGTGAGACTGTGTCAGTGACGTAACGTTAACACATTGATTACTGAAGTATTTCTTTCACTTTTATTTTGATTACCACAGTCAGTGTCAGTGACGGGCGACCCGTCATTCAAAGACTGGTTTTTCACCCGTCCCGTCCAGTCTTTGGGACGGAACGAAAGCGGACGGGTTGAGTTTTGAAAAATGAAAAGACGGGACGAAACAAGTTCAAAATTTGGGACTGGACGGGTAAGCATTTTATGTACTGGACGGGACGGGACGGGTAAATTTTTTTTCGGACTGATAGTCTCGGCGCAATAGAGTCAGCACAGTATGACCAACTGTATAGGGTGATTTTTTTTTCGGTGACGAATATCCTGACTGTTGACACTGTTGTATAAAGTTTTGTCTTCCTATCGTTGTCCGGTGGTGAATGCAGAGAGCACAGTGGAAAGAACTGGTGACCCTCCCAGAGGTCACTAGGGTTACATAGTAATAAATTGAACTTGATAGAATTTTGTGAATTGACTCGGATTTATTCAACTTGTTGGTAGTAGTGTCGAGTAGAGAGAGAGAGAGGGTGATAACCTTTTTGAGACCGAGTTGAGTAGAGAGAGAGACTGATAACCTTTTTGGGACTGAGAGCCCTTTTTCCTAATTTTGTGTTCCTCTTATAGCTTTCGCTAAAGAGGTTTCTCCGGGCCGGAAGAACTACGCTCCCATTGCGGATTGGTTAAAACCAACACGCAATGCGAAGCTACCATCCTCCCGACCCAGATATGCACGTGGAGATATCATTGATCTCCGCGTGGTATCTTTGTTTAGTGTTTCTCTCCCTGGTAACCGAGCCAGGGAG
>NIPM01000684.1:0-43801 GCA_002738285.1 Holacanthella duospinosa
CTTCTGGCAAAGAAGTATCAATATTTTAGTGCGAAATTATTGGGAGACTATGAATCTAGTAAGAAACTCTAGGGACGTTTTACTGTTCTTATACTGATCATACATAACATACAATGAGTCTCGAAAAGGTTGCTAACATCAGTGGATACGAATGCTTTTAGCTTACAATTCTGCTTCAAGGTATTCTCGGAAATGAGTCAAAAAGTAGAGTAACCAGTGTATTTTTACACTGGGCCATGGTTCGACTTATTTCACAGAAGACTTTATAACTCATACTTATTGACTCCGGGTATTAGAACCTCGCTTGGCTACTGTGAAATTACGAGTCTCCTCACATCTACACGCCTGGACGATACAGAACTCCCACAAAACCCCCCTTCCCAATAACACTGGACCTCTAGTGTCCACTACCAAGAGTCCACTGTATCCTCTAACTCAGTACAACTAACCTTAATTAAACAAGTTCGGCAGATGGCGGAAATTCCACGCCCAGGATTATTTACAAGTACAGAGATTATTTACAACTAAAGAGATAACTTAAATAACGCAGTGAGAACCCTGGAAGACCTTGAAAAAGTATTTTGCTATAGCAAAAAGCTAGCGTATAAAATAATGTTCAGATTTGCCTATACGATTCTCTATCATGTAAGTATCAAGTATATCCATCGACAAACTGGGTGGAATTAATCTACATGCGGAAAGCCCCGTCTACACCTTGTATTTTCACATAAACATGCTATGCTGAAAGATATGTGTAATCAGATTGAAAATTTAAACTTAGTTAAGCTTATCAATCAATCAATCAAGCAATCCCCTCTCCCCTTGAAATGTTGCCTAATTTCACTACTACTCGGGGAACTAATTTTGTTTTTCCACGAAGACTCCTATTGCATTTATTTTTTAACCTTGTAATTTAATTGTAAATTTAATGAATAGAAAATTGCATCTCAACTGTTTGTAAATTGTGTAGATTGTTTTGAGAGAAAAAATATTACACTTAATATTTCAACTCTTGATTAGTAAGCTTGAAACTCAGAAAAGTAAGAAAATCATTTTAATGGCTCGCTCTTTTCCTCATGAGTAGACATAACAATTTTATTTTATTTACTTGGCACGAAAATAAAACATTATGAAAACGAATGTGAACTCTAGTGCGTGAAGAAGTCCTTTGCAATGAAGCAGGAAAGAGATTGAATAATTTGTTTGTGTTCTTTGCACAAAAAACAACAACATAAATATCATATTTACGGTGCACTACAGGCGGAAACAATATAAAAAATAGGTTTATCTATCAAAAACAAGTAGATTCTTGAAAATAATTGAATATCTAAATTCCTTTGAAAACTTATTGTTAAAATTCTTTTTGATATTATAAAATCAAAATACATTATAAACACCACATCAGAATACAATAAATAGATAAAACTTACTGTAAATTAGCGTAGTACTGGCCAAACAGATTTAATGAAGAATTTAGTTTTGTCTCTGATTCATGAATATTTGCTGTGCACGAGAAACAAAATAAGTGATGTTGTTAGCACTGTAGATTGTAACTAAATCAGAGAGCATAAACGAATACTTCTGATGCGGCTAGAACAAATATGGGAAATTACGGGGGTCTAGAGAGTAAATAATGTAGACAGAAAAAAAATTTAATTTGCTACTTGCCAGTGCAATTAAGGGGGAAATGTTGAGTAGAGTATAAGCTTTCTTCAAACTGTTTCCTAACACACTAGTTTGCAGTATCCAAAAATATTAATATTATTGTCGTATTGAATAATGTCGTTCAATCTGCCAGAGCAACGGAACTTAAACGGCATAGTATCAATACACATTTCAATAATGATATATAATTTGTGTGACTTATTATGTTATTTTACTTTCCAGTTTCAATTTTAATTTCTTACATCCAGAATATAAACCTGCCCAGACAAATAAGGTGACTTATTTGGTTAAGTTGATTCGTTGTGTGTGAAAGTAGGCAGTTGCGACAAACTATGTTACTTAATGAGTACATATTTTAGATTATTACTATAAGCCATGATTAAAGAGACCTACTGATAAGAACCGCGGAGTTACTGTGAAATTTTATTATCCGTGAACAAGGATTAACTGTACTGCAATGATCTTTTTAATATCTAAATCATCTTGCCTGGCTTTCTGTTGCAAAAAAACTTCGACATTATGTCTTTGGACTTGTCGTACAGACTTTCGGCCCACTACCTTTTGCAAAAGAAAGCATGTGTCTTATAAACTTCTGTCAAATCAATTTCATGGACAAATTTTTTCTAGTAGTGTTAACCAGTTAGATAAAGCATAAATTGGAAATATAGCATCGAAAAATCGCGTGTTTACTATCACTTTCACGGAAGGTCTCACTTTTTAAAAATTGAAATTTTTGAATGTTTGTGTAAGAGAATGTACCAAATGATTACATTTATTTGTTACATATTTATATATGGTAACTTTCTCCAGCAAAAGTTATATACCAAGTATAGATTCGCTGTTTATAATAAAATGTATTTATAAGTTAATACCTTAATGGAATTAATTTATTGTGAATACCGTGTCATATGTCTATGCATACATCTGTCTGTCTTTTTGTTCCTCTGTTTAAAAACTTTGACGAATAAACCGTTTATTAGTGTGTAAAGTGACTCCCAAATCTCACTGAGTCAGAGTCATTGACTCCCGAGTCACTGACTCTGACTTACTGTAGTTTAGGAGTTGACTCAGGAGTCATGACTCTGACTCCCCATATTTTCGCGAGTTGACTCTTGAGTCATGACTCTGACTCTGACTCTGAGTCATTAAAAAATGTTTAATATCTTCTTTTAAATATTGAGAAAAATTCTATAAACTGTATAAAATTTCTATAAATTGTAGACGTCACTTTGCTTTTTTCTCACCTTTTGTAAATTTAGATTATCTTGAATCGATGTTGATGAACTTTGACTTTCATTAACTGGAGAATTTTCCACATTTAACACAATACAATCATCCTCCATTCTTAATTAAAAGTCCGTAAGAATGGGACGAACACAAAACACAAAAAGATGATTTATATCAGAAAGAGTAAACATTCTTAAGTAAAATGAATGCAATGGATAAGATGAATGAAACGTGTTTGAACATGAATGAATACCAAAAATCGGCTTCTGGGCAGGAAATGCACAAGAGTCAAGATTCTGCTACTGATGAGTTGACTCTGACTCTCAAACAGGGAGTGAGTCAGAGTCATATAATGACTCTGACTCCCAAATAATTCATAAAGTCAGAGTCATGAGAGTCAGAGTCAGAGTCAGAGTCATGACTCAGGAGTCCGAGTCACTTTACACACTACCGTTTATATATGTGTACTCTTAGGTCGAACCACTTATGTTCGGTTTATGAAATGATTTCTACAAACAGTGTATAAGTCTATTCTTGTGACCAGAAATGCTCAACCTAGGATTAGATTTATGCTTTTGTTTATATGATTGGACGGTCACGAATTTGTTTGGTGTGATTTGGATAACAATATTAACGTAATAAAAATGGTATTACAAAAGTAGCACATAGAAACCTAGCAATTTTTTTTTATAATAAATTTGTTCCTCATCTCAGTTCTTCGGTTTTGGTTATTCATCTTCTCTTTTGTGTAAAATGTCTTTATTCTGATATTCGCCAGCTTTGTCTTTCACTTAACCTTTGGTAAGATTTGGCACTTACCTAAAGCTTCACCAATACAATTGACTAGTAGAAGTATCTCTTAGTTTCGTAATTCTACCGAATGCCCCCTTCTTTGAGGCTCTTAATATTGCAGCGATTTAATTTAGCTAGCTTTGCATATAATGCTAGAACTTAATGCTGTCGTTTATGTTCACGTTTACTTATTTATGTAGGTTCAAATGATGCATCGAAGTAAATCCAACCAATCACACTAATAGGGACCCATTACCTAACTCCAATGAATCAAATTTCACGTTAATGTCTCATGTCAGTTTTTACACAAATGGAACGATTTGAAATATTTCGAATTATTGACTTCTTTTCTAACTATATCTAGTAACTTACAAGCCACTACAGCATGTATCATCTACCGATTTATTAACAACCTTAGGTAATCTCAAATACCTGTAAATAAATCCATCACAAAAAGTTTGGAAAACAGACAAACACCACAATCACAATTCCTTCTGCTACTGACATAATCTAAGGGTAGCAAAGCACAACAGCATTTTTCCATACTCATAAAATTCTGCTGTATACAAGTAACAAAATAAACGACGATGCTGCTGTTATCGCTACACAAGGAATAGCCAGAAGTTAATTGAGCTTAGGGGACAAACGGTATCTGTCGTGAAAAGTGCTATACCACAGAAATAACGGAGGTGCATAGAAAAAAATGATGTACAAGTAATACGATTTTTAATTTAATGCGTGTATGCTTAACTCAGGAATAATTTTGCTGAATGCCTAAACCTGCTTACTCTCAAACCCAACAGATGTGTGAAACTACAAAGGTCAACTTTTCATACATTTTATGAAAATCTTAGCAAAGTGTCTGACGTATATGTTGTCAAATTGAAAACTGTGGGAAAACACTCAACTGCAATGGATCCCAAGTACTTTAATTTCAATTGCTGAAAAGAAAATTGGACTCATCTAACTTACTTCATAAAGCCCATACCATTGATCTTTCTTTGATTCATTCTTTGATCATTCTTTCATTGATTTTTCAGGCTCGTTGGCAGAAGAAGAATATTTCACTCAAAACGACGCATCTAATAATTTTTTATTCTGTTGTTCGTTCGTAACGTCCAGGCTCTCTCAAACTTTCTTTCTCCATCCGTCGGTTTGCTTCTGTTTCATGGAGACTTAGATTTTGTTTTGCTGTTAAGTGAAGATCCCAAAAAGACCCCAGATTCATGACATTGATTTTTAGTTGCCAGCTTGAGTTTTCCCACTAAGTTTCTCTACTTTTCGGTTTGATTTTTTCCTAACTTTCTTTAATACACCACTTTTTCCTTTTCAATCTTTAGTTCCTTCTCCAACTTTTCTCTTAAATTATCAAAGTTAAAAATAAAAGGAGAGTAAATCCTCCTCCGCCATTTTGAATGACGGAGAGGACTATCCTATTTTGGTTGGTGAGATGATGGTGGTAGTAGAGATGGGGAGGATGGCGTGACAGTTAGAGAGATGATGATAAGGATTAAAAGGTTCTGAACCTAAGGATCGCGTACAATGTGTAACTCTTTCCACTACCAACAGGTTCTTTAACAAAGTTTCCATGCAAAGATTGAAAATTCAAAAGGGAGAAAGTCAACATACCGTATATAATAAGTTTCGGTTGGTAAGTGGATAATCAGTATGTTTTCGACACAATGTTGTAGCACTTTCTCCGGTTTGAATTTAGTGAATCTTGGTCCACTTTGTTGATACTTCTGTAACAGTAAAGCAGAACTTTGCATCGTTAACGAAACTCTCAGCAGTTTTGTCAATTGAAAACTTTCCTTTCCCTCTTCATGTTCTCGCTGTTTGCTTCATTTAGACTTTTAATTGAAAGCTTAGTCGCAGGCACTACGTCTCTATTTATACCTTCTCATAAATTCCTTGATTTATGAAATGCGATGAATTAAGTGTCACTTCCTCCGTTATACAAAATGTTAATTTTTTTTCCACTTACACCAATTTCCCATTGTTTCATCTACATTGAATTCTTCGCTTCAGCAAATGAACATTTAATAAGTGCAACTTCTCTTATTTTGTACTGTTTGCTGATCCTCACTTAGATTACTCATCAAGAAGATTGATTAATTACCGATTAATTAATTTTGATTCCCTATCTTCACGATTGTTTTTTAAAAATAAAATTCCTTCCATTTCTAACTTAGTAATTTGGTAAAATTTTAATCAAGAAATTCTGAGAAAAGTACATTCTATTTCGTTAAGTCATTTTGCTTCCCTTGTCCACTTCCAGTAAATAAAAACCGTCGTGGGCGGCAGGAGACACATTATGTCATACTCCATATGGCCGTTGTTTCACTGGACTTTCTCTAGCTTCCCATTCTCTTTGGTTCTACGATAATGGACGCGAATGGGTTTAAGGAATTCAAAAGTAAAGTTGCGTTATGTAAATTATGCAAGCACCTCTCTTTTGCAAGAATTGCATGTGTTGTAAATCTTATACAGAACTTCC
The DNA here is from genome assembly GCA_002738285.1 of Holacanthella duospinosa. Lineage (NCBI taxonomy): Eukaryota > Metazoa > Arthropoda > Collembola > Poduromorpha > Neanuridae > Holacanthella > Holacanthella duospinosa. The sequence goes on from NIPM01000684.1 coordinate 6,182, forward strand.
CCTACAACAGATTGGGGCATTCCGCGTAAGGCGATCCGAACCAGAGATGCATGACTCTGAAACAATCCAATTTGTTTGGAAACTTCTTTCGATGTTTCCAGCCAGAAGAACTGCTAAAATATACGGACTATCTAATGTCAAATTTAATCTTCGGGATTACTTCATTTTAATTTTATACAATTTCTTGTTTTCTGATTCACGAGTCGATTTGCGTGAGACTAATTCAGATGACATCACTCAGAGGATCAAGATGAGTTACGGCCTGGATCATATAAACAAGGTTAGATTTAAGTTAACGAGCAACATTTTGCTAACACAAATTCAAAATATGTAAAATATAAAGTGTTCGGATTCTAGATCGCAAAAATTTACATTAAAATAGATAATGGTGTCCACTCAAATTCATCAATCTTAAAGATCCTGACGTTGGAGAAAATTTGGCGCCACCTGATTGACAATACACAACAGAGTGACCACAGCGTCAAAAAGCTCAAATTTCTGTTCACACATGAGAATTTGAAAAACCATACCCTTGAAATACCTAATGGACAACTATATTGGGTTGACGACACTTTTTTCTACACACAATCCGGAGGATTACGATCTAGGGTCATCTGGAATTTGTGGAATGTTTACAGCTTCTTTTTCAATATGGTCAAAGAGCAAAAAGTGTACGATTACGATACAAGAAAAGAGAAGCACTATACAGGATCGAAGGTAAACTTTTATTATATTGATTAATCAGCCCAATTCGTGTATAAGATACAATTATATATATTCTATTACAAATCCACTTAAAGCTAATAAATAACGCTGTGTATTTTACGCCATGTTTAAAAATTAATTTTGCATTGATGAAGAGCAAACTCGTTCTTAAAATTGTGAATAGGATTCCTTTTCATTTTGGCTTGAAATAATTCATATAATTATAGAAATACTAATTAATTTCTGCTTACGAAGTGTAATTTTTTCATCTCATGAATGTGCTTTTCCCGTTGAGAATTGCAAATTTTACACAATCTTATGTTAAAATTCATAAGCTAGCACTAAGGGTTAGTGTAGAATAGTAAAAGTTTGCTTGTCATCAACGTTTGTAATGTTCCATACCGCAAACGCTTTGATTCTGGTTATTTTGCCGTTTCTGCTATTTATCACTGGAGCGTGGTTTGCAACATCAAAAATAGCACTGTTCATCGGAGCTAGCGTGACTGAGGCAGCCTAGCAGTACTGTCAAGATCCGAAACTGGAGCTGTAATGGTAATCGATTTTTGTATTCGGGTGTAGTCATAGTATAGTGGCGTATAGGAGTAATTAGGTCTAATTTTTAGAATACTTAAAACTACTCGGATAATACGTTTTCCAAATATCAACAATGCGCCAATTAGTTCTGATTTTCGCACTGTTCAAAAATCAGAATATTTCATAGTCTATATAATAATATCATAGTCTATTTCAACTGGGTGTAGACTTGGATATTCTACTAAACCAGCTATAGTTTCTGTAATAGAGAGAATGAAAAAAAGAATTCTTTGATGTAAATGGAACGTTCTCCACCGAAATGGACCTTCAAGTTGGATTAATACAAGGCAGTGTACTTGGACCGTCGCTCTTTTCATTTTGTAATAATGACCTACCAGATATCTTAGAAGAGATCGACGTTCAGATATTTGTCGCCGATACTAATATATTATAGAGAGATTTAAAAATTCCCTCTCACTTTATGTCTGAGATTAAGTTCAAATCAAAACTTTTGTTATTTTGTTTTTCTTCAATTCATAAGAAAGATAAAACTTTTAGTTTTTTTTATTTTATTACTAATCGTAAATTTCTTAATATTTTTAATAATTAATTCAATGATGGGTTTGTAATGATCAAAAAAATTTTTTTACAGAGTCAGTAAACAGTATCAAGCAGGGAGCTTAGTCATGGATTTCTCGCAACTCGACTCTACTTGCGAGATTCTCGCAAACATACTTGCGAGGATCTCGCAAATCGGTAGTCGTGGATGGGGTAGCAATATTCCTAGCTTCTCGGTAGAATTTGCTAGGAATCGCAAAGTAAACCGCGCCAAAATTTGAATCTTTTATTAAAAAAATAACTAACTTGAGTAAAATTAAATTCTATAATTTATTGAAGCACATTTTTTCTAAGAAAAAAATTATTTTTCAAAAAAAAATTTTTTTTTTAATTTTTTTTTTGGATTATAGCACTTATCCACAAATCTTGAGACTGTTTTCCAAAAAAAAAAAATTTTTTTTCAAAATGCTCAACTAAAATTATTAAATTGTTTCAATTAAAGCCATAAAACTATAAGTTATGTAAACCAAAATTTAACAACAAGAGTTTGCGAGAACAAATTAGGAGTTGCGGGTGATCAACATCACTCGCAAAGTTACGAGGAAAAAAGCTAGTATTTTGCGAGAAACTAGGATCCGTGACTACCGATTCTAGCAACTGCAATGTTAAGTATTGGCGGTATCGCAACTCTTACCAGAGAGTAGATATGCGAGAAGGTATGACTAAGGAGTCTCGCAAGTACCTAACTTTGCGAGAGAAGTTGCGATGCTAGGCGCTTAACAGAACCCGTGACTAAGCTCCCAGAATAGTAAAAAAAAATTTTTTACTATCAATTTGCGTGTGAAAAAAAAATTAAAAAAATTCAAAGCAAAGTATAAACACGGAATTAGTTCACCTGTTTTGAAAGGCAAATTTGCGGAAAAGAATACAATGAGTCCCTGTTTCACTCTCTTGTTCCCTTCACAGTCAATCACGTTATCGATATTTAAATATTCTACCAATTTTATCAGATCATTCTTATGAAACCGAAAGTTGAGGAAACAGTGCTCGACATCTAAATAATTAAGATTGAAACGAGTTTTCTTAAATTTTACTGGTGGTTTATCGTTGCAGCCAAGCAATCATGCAAATGTTGGTCTGGACTTAATATTTAAACTTCTTAAGTTAAAGCAAACCGAGAATGTTAAAGTCGAGAAAAATTAGGTCAGTTCAGACCTAAACCTAATATTTAAATTCCTCTTATATTTCTGCAATGTTAATGACTTAGAATCTTTAAAATTAAAAGTAGTCATGATATGATAATTTTTAACAACTGGACTTACTCTCTATCTCTAATTCACTATTTCTAAATCACGATAAAACAAAAAGTTATTATTGGGCAGTAAGGCTACACTAACAAAAACGCAGAAAAACACATGAATAACTTTGTTAGAATTTTTTGTTACAGAATCAATAGCTTGTTTAAAATTAAAGACTGTATTCCTATTTAATCCAGAATAATCACAAGTAATGCTCTGGTAATTCCAATTATTAGATACATGTCTATGCTATGGGATACTGCGAATGGGAAAGATTCAAAAAATATAGAAAGAGTACTAAAAGAACATTAGGTGGATTGTCTAAATATGATAGCATTTTTCAATCAATTTGTGTCACATTAAAATAGTTGTTTTAATTACAACTTAATCAAAAGGTAAATAAATAAAAATTNGTACTAAAAGAACATTAGGTGGATTGTCTAAATATGATAGCATTTTCAATCAATTTGTGTCACATTAAAATAGTTGTTTTAATTACAACTTAATCAAAAGGTAAATAAATAAAAATTACACCGATTTTCCTTTTAGCAGTTTGAAAATAGCCAATGTCATCGAAGATCTCTCCTGACGTAGCTAGAACTCGTTAATTTCCTTTTCCTTCTGATTTCCAGATTTGCGCGACGATTCTTTCACTTCTGCTCGAGGAATTTCTATTTCGGCTAATTTCAACTCACAATCCGCCTATGTACAAAAATATACCGGTGAATATTAGATTCCGTGACATTCAGTTCCCGTTACCAATAGTTCTTAAGCCGTATCATCTACTCCTTGTACTGGTTGAACTGATACGACATAACTTTTTACAATTTTCTATTCTTTTCACCGTTCTCATCAGCTTATCGCATATCTTTAAAAATACACAGTATATGAGGGTAATTCCAAAGTTACTTTCAATATCATTTTAAATATTTATTGTGTTCTCTCTGATTCCAGTTTGGCATGTGTCACAGTCACTGACTCTGACAGTCATCACTCTGTTCTATGAGTCTGGACTGGCTGCTTGATTTTTGGAAGTTGACATTGTGTCAGAGCCAGAGTCATGTCTTCGACTCTGGAATTATGTAATACAGGTTATGAAAAATCGCGGAAGACAGTATTGAAATTAAAATATATATATTTAATGATGAAATAGAGTGAGAAAAATATGGGCATGAAGTTTGATATGCTCATATGCTCCTATTGGGAAAAAGTCATAATTCCGGAGTCTGAGAGTCGACTCCCATAATCATAAATTGTTCGGGTCCAACAAAGAATAAACCACCTCGGAATTGAAGATTGTTTACAATGATTATTTATAAATCAGTAAACAACACCACGCATATGACGGCAAAAATTTTAGTAAAATTATTTTATGCGCTCATACCCGAAGTTCAATGCCCTCTTCAAGGTTGCTATGAGAAATCTACAAAAAATATCTTATGAGGTTATGATAAATATGATATTATGATAAGGTTAGTCCATAACTCGGCTCAATTTCAAATTTCGTGTTTTTGAAGTTGGATGTCAAACCGACATAACTCTGTTCCCAAGGCTATATTCTAATATATTTGGAAATCAAGAAATTGGAAAATTAAAAAATTTTGAAATTGGGGAGTTATGGACTAACCTTATCAAAGATGTTTTTTGTAGATTTCTCCTAGCAACCTTGGTCCTCTTACTACTCCATTTCACCCATAATCTTAAATCGAAACCAAAATAATTCATTGATTCAGTCTGATGCTAGAATTTGGACAGATAAAGTCAGAATAAAAATAAATTTAATGAGGATTTGGCTTAGTTTTTCGGGAATGCGTCGCCTTAACTTATAAAAAATTTCAAAATTATTTAATATATTTAATTAAATAAATTATTAATCAGAAAATAAATTAAATAAGTTAAAACCTCACTTTGCAGAAAGTTACATCTAATCATACTGTTTTGCAATAACCTGCCAATATTCAATATTGTACTAACCGCAGGTTATGGCAGGGTCACACGGGTCAACCATATATATATTTTTAATCAATATACAGGGTATCTATACATTAGTGTCCCTGTAGTCGAGTCCCTATATAGTACCTATACACCATTTTCGACATTTGAGTGAATGGGAGAAGCATACAAAAACGAAAGCACCTCGGCTATAGGGACACTAATGTATAGACTCACTGTATTATTTGTTGCAATTTCAAATGGTTCCTTTACGACTACGTTGATTTGGTGCAGTTATATTTAACTTTAATTCCTTGACATTTGACCCAATAACCGAGCGCATAGAAATATTTCAATATTAACAAAGTAACTTATAGAAAATTCTACTTGTGCCAGATATGGCTAAAATTGTTGACCTACATTCTCAACCATCTTTGCTTTACCTGACTATAGAAATAGTGAATAAACCTGACCATAGCGATGTGTAAGAAGCTATTGGGTAGCAACAGGCCATGGTTACTGATTTCAAATGTCAGCTTATCACCTACAAATTAGTGTGAGACTTATTTTAATATTGGGCCTAATGGAAAGTGACACTAACTTAAAGGATATAAGCAAGGACAGATCGGGGTTGAACTCCTAACTGATGACCTACGAAATAGTCTTATTTTTTTTAAGTTTGATATAGGGTAATTGGTGTGTAATTCTATTCACACTGTATTTAACTTTATCTATTTTATAAAACAAAATTTAAGCCCATTTAATTTGCCGATATTTGGAGAATTTTTTCTTTTTAAATTAAAATCCACTAGACAACCATCCAAAAAATTATCAATTCCGAGGTGGTTTATTCTTTGCCGGAGCGGTTGAATTTGACTCTCATCCGCAAAGCAGTCAGTCATTAAATGACTCACCGATATCCAAATTCCTGAGAATCAGAGTCATGGAGAATACTACTTTATTGCAACAATTGCTTCCAGTTTAGTTTGGCCTGAGTCAGGGTTGCTGACTTTGCGATTAATGACTCTGAAACTACCCTAAACTACTAACTTACTAATAAACAAGTTAAATTTAATTAGGATGTGAAATGATGAAATAAATTTTCCTGTTTTGTTTTTAAACCCAATACTCATATTATAGAGGGAATTGAAATATTTTACAATAAATTGAGGAACGCATTTTAACACTAGTAAATATTATTGATTTAATAATAAGGTTACTAGAGTATTTCAAACGATTTTATATCTATGATTTTAATAGAAAGTATTTTGGGTAAATTGACTTAAATGTTGACTAGTGAAAACTGAAGTTAGGAAACGNCTATGATTTTAATAGAAAGTATTTTGGGTAAATTGACTTAAATGTTGACTAGTGAAAACTGAAGTTAGGAAACGTGTCGTGTCTTGATTTGAAACACGATAAGTTATCATGTCGTTCCGTTAGGTCGACCTATAAACCGTCACTAAAATGAAAAACAGTTGCTGTCAGTTTACATTACGTTTCTTGCTTGTCTAAGTTGATCCAAAAATTAAAGCTAAACCACTGGTTATGAAGCATGTGATTTCAAAATATTTCAAACGCCGCCGGCCATCATTCAACATGGCAACATTTTTAATATTCTGCAAATACTGGACAACGAATTTTATTATTCATTCTCAAAAAGTGCCAATGAGAAGCCTGAATTCGGATTGTTGATCACAACTTCGAGATTACATATGTGTACTAATTATGTATTGTCCTGTACTTATCACCCGTAAGTATTAGATCCACTAAGCAAGGTTTTGTAACCGACAGTCCATCGATTCTGCAGCTAAGTTTACAATTTGTGTGAACTCATAATGATTGTCTAAATGTACATTGTGCCCAGCATTCCCGATTACCTATAAAGTAAATTCCAAATATCATTACTATTTTAGCATCTGAATATTAATGACATTAGCAGGCTTACGAATGCATTAGTCTCCTGATGACCTGATCTGATTTTTCTAAGCAAGCAGTCTNTTAATGACATTAGCAGGCTTACGAATGCATTAGTCTCCTGATGACCTGATCTGATTTTTCTAAGCAAGCAGTCATCTAATTTTGGTAGACCTTTTCTCTCGCCATAAATTATGGTCAATGGTGAACGGAGGAATACAAGTCTGTCACAGATAGGATTTTTCGCCCAAATATAAAAGTCCATCATGGCACGAAATGAAGATTCACCACTATTTCCCAAAAANTTAATGACATTAGCAGGCTTACGAATGCATTAGTCTCCTGATGACCTGATCTGATTTTTCTAAGCAAGCAGTCTTCTAATTTTGGTAGACCTTTTCTCTCGCCATAAATTATGGTCAATGGTGAACGGAGGAATACAAGTCTGTCGCNCCTTTTCTCTCGCCATAAATTATGGTCAATGGTGAACGGAGGAATACAAGTCTGTCACAGATAGGATTTTTCGCCCAAATATAAAAGTCCATCATGGCACGAAATGAAGATTCACCACTATTTCCCAAAAAATTCAAAGGATTAAGAGTTTATTTCACACTGCATGGCTGATACCCCCGCAAAAATTTATGCCATCAAAATTACAATTATATTTGACGAGAATTAAATTTAGTTATTTGGTACTCATACATACGTTCTTGTTTATACTATATACCCGACTTTCAAGATATCATATTTAAATAATTATTTGCATTACATGAGACGGATTTGTATACAAATTTTGAACCAAATACAACACCGTGAAACTTGCACTTGAATTCCAACCCCTAAATATGAAAAAGTTAAATGAATTTCATGAAACGAATTATCGAAAAGTAGTGTGGCATGGGTTAGCTTATGACCATGAGTTTTATAATAATCCGCAACCTTTTGAGTGAGTTGGTTTAGTTGAGATGTTTATACGTAAAACGACCAAACAATACAATGACCAACTGCAACTTAACCAACGGTAATACAACAAAAACGGTTAAATGACTTACTGGGTTAAAATGGTTATCTACACTTATTGTACGAAAAACATTTAGTCATAAAATTACTGAGACAAAAGCCTAAATTACTAAAAAAACACAAGTTGTTAGGCATACTAGGCAACTAGGTATACGAGAAAATTACTTCTACACAACTATCACTACTGGTAATAGCTAAATATAATTTACCATCGTAGTGTATATAGTAAAATACGATTCTGATACGAGAAACAAGAATAAACAACACAGTTCAAAGTTAGAATCATTGCTTGCCATNCTTGCACTTGAATTCCAACCCCTAAATATGAAAAAGTTAAATGAATTTCATGAAACGAATTATCGAAAAGTAGCGTGGCATGGGTTAGCTTATGACCATGAGTTTTATAATAATCCGCAAGCTTTTGAGTGAGTTGGTTTAGTTGAGATGTTTATACGTAAAACGACCAAACAATACAATGACCAACTGCAACTTAACCAACGGTAATACAACAAAAACGGTTAAATGACTTACTGGGTTAAATGCGCGACAAAAATGGTTATCTACACTTATTGTACGAAAAACATTTAGTCAAAATTACTGAGACAAAAGCCTAAATTACTAAAAAAACACAAGTTGTTAGGCATACTAGGCAACCAAGAAAATTACTTCTACACAACTATCACTACTGGTAATAGCTAAATATAATTTACCATCGTAGTGTCCATAGTAAAATACGATTCTGATACGAGAAACAAGAATAAACAACACAGTTCAAAGTTAGAATCATTGCTTGCCATTTTATCTTCCTAAAATTTGGACTATGATTGAGAAACTCGAAGATGCGCAAAATATGTTAAAATCCAGCAAATTACATCAGGGGTGGTATTGAATCTTTAGGTAGGCATCATTGACATAACTATGGATCACACGTGGAATCTGTTTAGGAAACCTTGCACTGAATTTCTGAAAACCTAATTCAGGGTGAGCGAAAGTGGTAGGTCGATAAACCATTTCAACTTACCAAACATTGTGAGGTTTGTTTGGGTTAACAAACCTGGGTTTTCAAAGTGGATTCTCTAACAAGAAACTTGGGGGAGAAATTTACCAAACGTCTAAAAGCATAACCTAAAAAGCTTGCTTGCTCTTAAGCATGGCTACCTAGTATTAATCAAACTATTTCAGTTCAACATCGAAAATGTTAAATGATGTGTAAGTGAGTATAATGATTGTTGTGTTTTGATTGCTGCTGTTGCTCCAGGAGCATCAGTTTGCTGAGCCAACACCACACAAAAGCTACAATATTGCGCTAAAAAAAGTTCAATAAATTCTTCAAACGAACTGATGAACAAGCCAGAAGTAGCTAAAAATGAAGTGTTAGGTTTTTGCGTAGATAGTCAAGCAATTTGGTGTTGTCGCGGGAATTATCGCAGTGGACTGAAATTACTTACAAATCTATTGGTGAATGTTTAGTTAAATTACTAAAAAATCTTGATGAAGATGAAGGTGTCACCATAAGGTGAAATGGAATTTTCAAGTCAACATTAGTTTGAATAGGTTAGTGATGCACCGGAAGTGACTTCCGTCACGAGCCACCGGAACCGAAAATCCGATTCGGTGGTAAATGACGGANGTAGATAGTCAAGCAATTTGGTGTTGTCGCGGGAATTATCGCAGTGGACTGAAATTACTTACAAATCTATTGGCGAATGTTTAGTTAAATTACTAAAAAATCTTCATGAAGATGAAGATGTCACCATAAGGTGAAATGGAATTTTCAAGTCAACATTAGTTTGAATAGGTAAAGTGACTTGATCTACTCAAAGTACCGTTGACCTGAATCATTTGCTTCCACTTGTCCTTTCAAAANGAATAGGTAAAGTGACTTGATCTACTCAAAGTACCGTTGACCTGAATCATTTGCTTCCACTTGTCCTTTCAAAATACTTATTTAAATTAATTATTAAATAGAATATTACACAAATAGATTTTTACATCTAATGATTGATTTTCCTTCAATTAAAATCCAGCCTTGATTAATTATCGCCTAAATGTTTGCGAATTAAGTATTTGAGATTAAAACTAAATATTTTTGACACAAAGCGTAAAACAACAGAACTTGCTTTTCCTCAAATCCCACAACCCATAACCATATACCCATTCTTGTAAGCATTTGAACTGCTTCCACGTCCCTTTTCTCACAGTCCATACTACTATGGAGGTAACCTAGTCTACCTCAACATTTAATTAAGCAGTATTGTTTCAGCTCATTTATTGAATCAGCAAATTTTTTATAGATTTTGTTTGAATATGCTCGATAAGATTGAGCCCGGGGTGAATATGCATATCCCTAGGCAAGTTAGTGAATTCATTCCCAAAAGATAAAATTAAAATATTTGGGTTAAATTATTCATAATGCCGTTGGTGATTATGGAAATCTGAATACGCTTGAGAATCTATTCAGAATCACTCATAACCTAAAGCTTGTGTTTAAATGGTTTGGAAATTTGTGAACAAATTTTCCATTATTTTGAGTGTACTTATTGGAAGAAACTTGTATTCATTCTTGTTCGTTTGTTTACATATATCATTATTTATCTCGTTTGTAACTATTAAAATCTTTTTCATTGACATTGGTAGTTTGTCTTTTTGTAGCTTCTTGTAGTAAATTTGTGCTGGTAGCTTTAAGTATTCTTTTGTTGCTTTTTGAAAGATAAAATGTGTCCAATAATGTTTCTGTTTGTCATTTTAACCTGTTGGTCATTACACCGGTTGTCATCTTGCAGTTGGTCATTCTACTGTTCGTCAGTACACCGTTTGTATTCCTACTGTTGGTCACTTTATTGGATTCGTTGAATTAGTTGTANATTCTACTGTTCGTCAGTACACCGTTTGTATTCCTACTGTTGGTCACTTTATTGGATTCGTTGAATTAGTTGTAAGAGTATGAAATTGACACAGTTTTCGACAAAGGACTTTGTTTGCCATCCAGTTTCGTATAGCTAATCCACCCTCGTATTTTATTTGCTTATCTTAAACATTAAGGATGAACGTCGAAGAAAATCAATTATTTTTTTATGTATAGTATCGTCTAAGATATTTGTCGAAACAATTCATAAATCAAGACAATGCTTAAAGCAGTAGAAGTAAAATTAGAGAGTGAAACTGGGTACATTATTTGCGTTTTATTTGTCTGCAGAATGGCAAACGTAAAAAAAATGTAACAAATACAAAAACAAGGAAATGACAATAAGTGATAATGGAAAGAGAATACAGAGCAAACCATGACTTGATTTGTAACGATTGCATCGCTTTAATGCTCATTTAAGAATTATTAAAAATTACCCCAGCGCATAACAACTTGCACAATACTGTATAGTACATATGTAGGCTGAAAACATACTTACGTTGGTTTTCGTAAATTGCAATGGTATATGTATCTTGAAATATCTTCAACCAAATCCGGTTTCAATGCCTCAAACTTAAGAAGAAATCCAGACATAATCAAAGATATCAACCAATGACCTGTGTAAATGTAAATATTTTAATTTCCAGTGATGGGAATGTAGAAGGCTAACCTATTTTTCGATTAAATTTTCGGCACAAATATTTAGATAAGTATCCTCTATAGTAGAAGAAGGGTGACCAGATTGAAAACCAGGTCGGAAGATGTAGAATAGGTTATTTTTATGGGGAAAAGAGTGGAATTCAAATCAGCGAACAAGTGAAAAGGAAAACGTATCAGATCTCAAAATAGCGGGAGTTAATGTAACAAAAAATCCAAATTTAAATTACCTTACAAGCAGATGTAAAGTAGATGTAAAGTCTTTGTAAAGATGTATCNTAACAAAAAATCCAAATTTAAATTACCTTACAAGCAGATGTAAAGTAGATGTAAAGTCTTTGTAAAGATGTATAGTTTTAAATACAAATGAGTAGATTATAATTTAATGAACAAATCAATTGAAATGTGTATTATTTCATTGTGTCAAATATGACATTACATCATTTTGAAAGATTAAAATATATCTAACATTTATTCGTAAAAATATCAAAAGAAAAACCTAATTTCATAGGATTTTTTAGTGTCACCAATATCCTATTAGTGACGCCAAAGGAGAAACGGGATATGGGGGATATAGCTCCCCATGGAGCTAGGGGTAACCCTATTGGTCAACTCATAACCGGATTTTAAACTCCGTGGGAAATAAAATTATGAATAATTGTTTACATATGTTAAAAAGTGCACGAGCAAATTTTTCAATTATTTCCAACATAAATCAATAACAATGCATTTCCAAAATGCTATAGGATTTCATGATAACAAATTTTCATTTAGACTTATCATATTCGTGGCTAAAAAAAACTTACTNTAACAAAAAATCCAAATTTAAATTACCTTACAAGCAGATGTAAAGTAGATGTAAAGTCTTTGTAAAGATGTATCGTTTTAAATACAAATGAGTAGATTATAATTTAATGAACAAATCAATTGAAATGTGTATTATTTCATTGTGTCAAATATGACATACATCATTTTGAAAGATTAAAATATATCTAACATTTATTCGTAAAAATATCAAAAGAAAACCCTAATTTCATAGGATTTTTTAGTGTCACCAATATCCTATTAGTGACGCCAAAGGAGAAACGGGATATGGGGGATATAGCTCCCCATGGAGCTAGGGGTAACCCTATTGGTCAACTCATAGCCGGATTATAAACTCCGTGAGAAATAAAATTATGAATAATTGTTTACATATGTTAAAAAGTGCACGAGCAAATTTTTCAATTATTTCCAACATAAATCAATAACAATGCATTTTCAAAATGCTATAGGATTTCATGATAACAAATTTTCATTTAGACTTATCATATTCGTGGCTAAAAAAAACTTACTCAGACATGGAATTAGTCACAGAAAATTTGTTCGGATAGTTGGCGGCAGTAACATAGTTCCAGAACTATATATTTAACTGCATGATGACATTTTTGACAATGAATATTATTGGAATGTGATCAAAAGTGATACTAATAGAGTATGGGAGGCTATCTTTGCTAATTTTCATCTTTAGTTTGGCTATCCTTGTCTTACTAATTCTCCAATAAAACACTGCAAAATAGAAGCCTTTCAGATTTCTGATAACCCCTGTCGTACTTCCAACTGTAAATTTCCAACTGTAAATGACTTATAATTAGGTATTTTCAAAAATAGATACTTGCGATGTGAGAGTAAGCCGAACGCAGTTTGCTAAATCATTCGTTTTAAACAAAATATTCCAATTCTAAATCTCAGTAAAACTGCTCTTTTTTTAGGTATAAAATTCTCGTTTTCTATAGTGTTATATCTTCTGTAATTACACAGTGATCAAAAAAAATATTTAAAAAAAAATCCTAAATTGTTTTTTGATATCCAGCAGAAGAAAATGTTTAGGGACAACGTTGGCGTAAAGTCCTTCATCTAGCAGAAAAACCGATTAATATTTATTTCGACTTGCATCCGAACAATAATAACATATAATAATATAATATGATCAATGTCAATTTGAAGGAGTGGTTCCTCATGAGAGCTTTCTGAGGATTAATGTATTGGTAACGTAAATGGAAAAATGAATGATGAATAACTCTTCATTTTACTCTACTGCTGGAACAAAAATATTTTGAAATTGTGATTTCTTGTCCTCATGCCTGCTCTATTGCAAGCTTCAACATAACATGGGAGGAGCTATGATAAAAGCGAAGAATGGCTAAGGTTTAACGTTTGGAAGATTCTATATTTCTGAGAAAATATATTTGTTTTTGCAAAGCGTCATTCAAGCGTAGGTAGCGGAAAAAAGTTGTGTCAATTTGTATATTAAAATAAACATGTATAATCAATCGTATTATTATTTAATAAATTGCATAATTATCTTGCATACCAAAAGGTCCGGCGAAACGTACCACCCCCAATGGATTGATGAACATTCCCATTTTACATCCAAACTTGTATAAAATTGACTTATCGTCTAGAATTATTTCCTTGAAGTTATGTGGCTTCTTGGGATATCCCCATGGATCCACTACTACGAGATGTGCAACTCTGTCTGGATACTTTATGGCATAGGATGAAGAAATGAATCCTCCCATACTGTGACCAATTAAAATGAATTTATCCAGTTTCATTGCTGATCGCCAGGACTCTATGGACTCGACATGCTGTTCTTCAGCTTCTTTTGCTTCTGACGAAAACTTCGGTCGCGAACTTCTCCCAAAGCCTTCAAAATTTTCAATAAATGTATTGCTTATGTTTATCCTACCCTCTAGTTTGTAAAGTACAGAGGATTATTTAAAATATTTTTACTTTGTCACGAACGTAAATTTCCATATTATGCTGGTTTTTAGTTATATCATTGCCAGTTTACATTTATACAGCAGGAGATAGGAATAGATGAAGGGTACATTTTTGGAGTACAAGTGAAACTCACAATTTGTCATTATGTGATGGCTATGAAAAACTTTTCTTCTAAATAAAATACTTTTTTGCTCCCTTCTTACACTGATTTCTCTTTTTATTCAATTTTCTGTCGCAGTTTAACACGCAAAGCAGTTGATTAGATTAAAAAAACGAATGTAAACATACTTTCTCAAAAACGATATTACGTTGTCTAAAGCCAAATTATTAATTAATCTAGATACTTTCACTGACAAAATTCAAGAAACTGATGTTATGAAACCGAGCGGTGAAGTTCGCAGCGGATACTTTGTCGTGGAATAGGAGAATAAATATTATTTATTTTCCTATTTTCAACTACTTTAAAAAGTTTTAAAATTCAGTTTTTTTTAATTTACTTTTTTGGCAAATCAAAATTTCAATTCGGATTATGATTTACGCCATGCAAGATCTATCCTTTAAGTTAGTTACCGCATAGAATCTCAAGTAATCCTGTTGAGTTTGAATAACATGTGAAGTGCATGGCTGACACAATAGTCATAAGAGGACCTACGCTATTCTTACCTTTTTTTTAGGTAATTTCATAGAGAAAAGCAAAAAACTCTGATCCTACTTTCCTCGACTACAATGTATAAAAGTGAAAGAATGAGTTAACTCTTCACTTAACTCTTCCTCAGCTGCACATGCATTTAACTTAAGCTCCACTAAATCAAGTAATATAATTTTATTTGACGTAATAAGGATACAAAAGATGCTACACTAATTTCAAGCGGGAGAAAATACGACTCAAAATATTTGCTCCATGAAACATACGACACATGTAAATATATAACCGAAATTTCTACTGTTAACTTGGTATAATCTGAAAGCGGAACAAATCGTCTGAATACATTTTCAAAACTTTGTAAGAGAAACCATTTTATTTAAGGCTAACCGGACTGGAGAATATGGGTTCGGTTCTAGTCATAGCATAAAAAAAGTATAGAAATATTTGCTAGCTTGCTCTATGGATTGTGATGCACAAAAAATTTTCTTTGAGTATGTTGAACGGTTTTGACAAGGATTTCGTTTAGGTTTTTGTTCTTTTCAATTATTAAACTTCTCTTTTACTATTTGTATAATGCTCTGTCTAGTAACTTTGGGTTTGTGTCAAGTTTGCTTAAACTAGCTAAATCTCCTAATTTTGGTTTTGTGTCAGTTTTGTTTAAGCTAGCTAATTCACCAAATTTTTTTTGCATTGGTTTTTAAAATTCAACATGTCCCCGTTTGTATTTACACTTCTGTCATTAAATATTAAATATTGAAAGTTAAATATTTCAGTCAATAAAACGCATAGTTAAAACCCCACAATACCTTGGGTGATAATGAGAATTTGGAAAACAAATCAAAGATAGAATATAAACTGCCTTCATTATGCAAAGTTAAAACTTCAAATAATTTTGTTTACCTAGTAAATCTATTGCATACACTGGCCTATTGTGAGCAAGTGCTTCAATATTGTTGACCCAGAGACCAGCAGCAGCACATAATCCATGAATGAGAACAATTGGAGTTCTTGTCGAGTTTTCGTTAAACATCAGAGTCCATATTTGATTTTGCTTCACGAGTGTCTTAGACTGAGTATCGTGATTATTTCTATTAGGTTTATGGTTCTTCAATGAANAGAATTTGGAAAACAAATCAAAGATAGAATATAAACTGCCTTCATTATGCAAAGTGGAAAAATTAAAACTTCAAATAATTTTGTTTACCTAGTAAATCTATTGCATACACTGGCCTATTGTGAGCAAGTGCTTCAATATTGTTGACCCAGAGACCAGCAGCAGCACATAATCCATGAATGAGAACAATTGGAGTTCTTGTCGAGTTTTCGTTAAACATCAGAGTCCATATTTGATTTTGCTTCACGAGTGTCTTAGACTGAGTATCGTGATTATTTCTATTAGGTTTATGGTTCTTCAATGAAATAAATTTCCCTCTCCAGTCTAGTTTTAAATCTTATGAGGCAAAATTGAATAAGTGAAAATCATGTTAAATCAACTGATTCCTTTCTATCAATATTCATACCAAATTAGAACCAGACTTCTGCCACATTTGGATGCAATGGGAAATTACTTGTAGATAGCGTGCGTTGAAGGCATTTTAACTTCAATACACAATTGTCGACAGAAGCCTCNCTATCAATATTCATACCAAATTAGAACCAGACTTCTCCCACATTTGGATTCAATGGGAAATTACTTGTAGATAGCGTGCGTTGAAGGCATTTTAACTTCAATACACAATTGTCGACAGAAGCCTCTTCGTGCGGATTCATAAAAATTAGCTCATACTGTTTAATTTTGACTTAAAAACTACTTTTCTAGGTAACACAGAATCAACAACACTTGAATCAACTTGTTGTAGTTACATCTTTCTCAAACATCGATTTACCTCATTATTACAGATTAACACTCTGTAAAAAAAATGCCTGATCATAATTTGCGGAAAAGATATTTCCTTATTTGCTTATGCGGACTACTTTTCAAATTAATGACTAACAGAGTTGTTTAATGACTAAATTTAAACCTAAAAAATCCTGAATTTACCACACCAACGACTCAAATGTTGTGATAACCATTTATATCACTTGTTTTTATGGACTTGGAGTGTTTTAAATAAATATTTGTAACAATGCCTTAGGGATTCTTAAACCTAGTCACCTAAAAAAAAATTTAGTTAAACTGTCATGACTCGAGTTATCTCACTCCGACTGAAATTGAGTCATACGGAATGAATCACTAAGTTTTAGCTTAGAAGACCTAAGAAACTTTCGTCCTTTATTCAAATTTCTTTAAATATAACAAATATTACTAACAATAGATCAACCTTTTGAGAAAATCATTTTTGTGGCAAAAATAGTTATTTTTTAACAATAATTAATAAAGTCAAAGCTCTCTAGATTTATCATTTACCGAAATTTGGAAAAGATTCATTTAACCAAAAAATTGTATTGAGCATGAATTATGAAAATTAATTTTCTAATAAATCCTAAATTTCAAATAATAATATAATGATATAATGATAAATAATATATTCCATTAGTCCTATATAAAATGATACCCTTATTTATTTCCAGCATTCATAAACGTGTAACCCTCACTGTTACCGACGAACAGACGGAGTGTGAATATCCGAATAGCTGTTTCGTAGAAGAGAAATAAATCGACACAAAGAATCCTCGCATCTATCCAGCTTCGCCCTGCAACTTTTTGTGGTTAATAGTATCAATTTAGTAAATATTTTTAGTAAACAAATTTAGTCAACAGTATTAACAATTAACAAAATGTGTCTGATGGAAAAGTGAATACTCCCACTTTCTTCAAAACTTTACACGTTCTCCACTTTGATCTTTTTTCTAATCGCTCTTAATTTTTATGGACTCGTATGTATGGGGAAGTATTTCTAATAAACCGACGAGCCATACTTCTTGGAAAAAGAGGAATGTGATGACAGTCTCTAATCGGGTCCCATTCACTTCTGCTACCATTTCATTTGTTGTTTTTTGTGGTTTTCTTTTGACTGTTTAGCTTTCCCAAATTTTGTGTATAATGAAAGTTTTAGATTCCTAACTATCTGTATTATGAGCCTTTAATTTCTAAATCCACTTTCTATCAGACTTTCTTCCCCTGGACTGGATTTCCCTGACCTATACCAGACATTTATTTTTTCCCCAAATTTCCCCTTTGATTTCATAAGACTACTGTGACCCGAAATTTCGCCCAGTGAGAACTAAACCTATTTTAAAAATGGATCACCAAATATTTCTTTGTGACGCAACAACAATTATAACTTTTGATACCTAGTTGCGATGCAGAAGTGAAAGCATGTTTTGATCCTTTGATTGCGACGCAATTATGACGAATCGAAACTGCGCCAAAGGGAACTTAAATTAAGTGATTAAATCTAACTAAATTTATAAAATGCAAAACAAGATGTACGTTTTTTGTACTACACATTATCCGATTACACCCTATAAGGAAACTTGTGCCTAATTTTTGGTATATATTGATAGTAGGAATCGGCTATTTCAAATATTGTTAATCAATATTCAATTTGGATGATCGTAAAATATAATGACAAACTTACACTTTAAAACCTCACATTCTGACTGTTTCAAAATGTTTGTGGATGTCGGTATCCATTTCCAACGGTGGCCAGTTTGCCTATCAGAATAAAAAGAAAGTTTTAATAGCAATAAATATTGGTATAATGCAAGCTCCTTTTTAGGCACATTTTATAATTTATCTATAAATTTTTGAAAACCGAGTTTACTCCACAAGTAGGAATGCTCAGTTAGCCATTAGTAAATTGTATACGCTTGACAGCTATAGGAAACGTCAGAGTATGAGTGAAGTACTACTGAGAGCAGACGATGTTCTTAGAGTTAAATTGTATTGACCATTTAGTAACCACACCTAACGCTTCCTGTTAGCATTCAAAGAATTATTAGGACTAGTAGATGAATAGGACGCTAATTATCAAATATAGAGTTACTATTGCTCTTGCTAGGATGGGACGAGGACAGTTAGCTGTTGTCCTCGCAACTCATTTCCGAATAATTTCATACTTTCAGACTAATCAAGTACAAACTTCAACAGACTAAGATACAACTTTTTCTCATTGGCGCATGGACGATTAATTTGTGAATTATTTGAGTCTAGCTATTATTACTCATTTTTACTATTATAAGCATAAAAATACAATAGTTGACATTTAATGACCCATAGATCGCACCAAAGTGGCCATAAAGGTCAACCATTAATTTTTTTGAATCACTGACTGACTGGCATCAATACCTTTCCATTCATACCTTACATGCCTGTGTGTTGAGTTTCGATAATTGACGTTTGGTAACCAATAAAAGGTAAACGAAGCAATGTCCCGATATGGGATATAATATATTCTTTTTTAGCATTTATTAAATTACATCTGTGCAAATATTGAGTAACTTTTCAGATACCCGCTAGCTAATGTTTTTGGATATATATGTTAAAATTTAAATGCGAAATATACTTATAAATTCAGTATGAGTTTCTATAATTTTTTTTGCATATTTTCTATTTATTTGGCACGCAGAGAAAGGTAATGAATTCTGTAAACTCAGTGAATCTTTGTAAAGATAATTTTAAGCAGTGTTGCTGTTTTTTTTGTTTTTTTTTATTTAAAAAACATAAAAAACGTTTTTATTGTTTAAAACTGTTTTTTATGTTTTTTATGTTTTTTAACCGTTTTTTTTAAGTTTTGTTTTTAACCATGAAAATCCCAGTTAAGGAAGTTTTCTATATGTAAAAAAATTGAATTGTAAGATCAGCGATAAAAGAACCTGCTAGACGTGTAGTCGTCAGGACATCGATTAATGCGTAGTGCAATATTAATAAAAAAATGCAAATAGGGATTTTATCGTCCATTTGTCGTGTGTGTTGCAGCTAAGGTTCAGTTTGTTTAAAACACTGTTTTTTTTTTTAAAAATAAGTTGTTTTAAACATGTTTTAAACACTGTTTTAAACAAATGTTTTTTTTCTTCGCCACACTGATTTTAAGTGAACCTATTTTAANAAAATAAGTTGTTTTAAACATGTTTTAAACACTGTTTTAAACAAATGTTTTTTTTCTTCGCCACACTGATTTTAAGTGAACCTATTTTAAAAATTACTATTCCCCCTCCAAATTTGACGTTAATTTTTTACTTCCTCCACTTTTATTTAATCTTTAAACATTCAAACAAATTAAATTTATGATTTTCTAGTGCACAAATCACACTCACTTGAGAGATATCAGTATTAATTATTTCAAGTTAATCAAATTTCGAATTTCTTACTTGAATCATACAACGAAATTTTTTCAATTGCCTATTAAAGCGTATTTAAGGCATTGTTTTATTGAAAATTGAATTTCAAGAATTGAAATATTTATGTTTGATGTATGATACTACGCGACATACCTCATTAGTAAAACCACAATGTCAGTTCTAGTCTCCAATCAAGTCAAAACCGTGCAGAGATTTTTGGTTAATACAATTCTTGTTACCTCAATTGTTACCAGATGTGCTAATATTCATGCCTGCAGAAAATTCAAAGATTAAATTGGGCCAATGAAACATGAATATTCAAAATTTCCTCCAATGTCTTTAGTAAAATTTGATTTTTTCTTGAGGTATCAACCCAGTATACACTGAAGTATTTATTGCTTTGGAATAAGAAACAATAAAAATTTCATCAATATAGAAAAATTAAGTCAGGACGTATTCGATTTCTGTCCAATTGAAACCACCTTAGCAGAAGTTTATTCTTAACTGTTTGAAATAATAGAGTTCCAATTACTTCCGTAAAATAAAAAAAAATAGTCAAACAGACGTTATATACCTGAATATCTTCTTGGTGATATTATAAACAAAACTTATTAACTAAATTTGGCTGCATATTGTTGTACATTTGTTGTATTAAAAATCTAACTTTTCTCATCTGCCACCACACAAACTAAATTTGACTTTCACTGGTCAAGTAGGCTGGTAGGTTTCCGAACTGTCATGCAATAATATTACTACGAAGCAAGTTTATACAAAAAGCGAAAAAAAAAACTTTTAAGTATATAGTCTACTTTTTTCTATCTGCTTTTCAGCGTATCACAATAGCTCATATATAGAGTTTCTTTTTTGGGAGTAAGATTATTACCTGGCATGTAGAGATTGAAATTTTAAATAATATGATTAAGTCCACGTTGGTTAAAAATTAAAGAAGTGGAGTTTATAGAATCATCCCAAATACACTTGCGAGTTTAGAATAATGTGATTTTATAATAGTATCTGTAATTTTTTTGTTCATTAATTAATGCTAAAATCCGGTTCCCCACAATAATGAAACATGCACCACCCATACCCCACTATTTTCTTTCAATATATCACTGCACAGCGTACTTTAGATTAATTAATTAATATATTAATGCTGCTCGTGGTGTAAATATACAGGGTGTTCAAATAAGAAGGCGAAAATCCGAGACTAGAGTTTTCAAAACTGTCACAAATTAGGCTGTGCCGATACTTTTAAAACTAAGAAAATTTAAACGGTATTAACTGCTCAGTAGCTTGAGCAGTTCATAAAGTGTGAAAAAGTGACNCTTGAGCAGTTCATAAAGTGTGAAAAAGTGACATAGAACCAAGTTTTGATTTTCCTCAAAATCATTTCTCAAAAATTTTGTCTTCTTATTTGAACGCACTATTATTTAATTAATTTGCATATTTAAGATTTCGCATTGTCAAAAATCAATTGATTGACATTATTGACACTCATTGANATCCCAAATACACTTGCGAGTTTAGAATAATGTGATTTTATAATAGTATCTGTAATTTTTTTGTTCATTAATTAATAAAATCCGGTTCCCCACAATAATGAAACATGCACCACCCATACCCCACTATTTTCTTTCAATATATCACTGCACAGCGTACTTTAGATTAATTAATTAATATATTAATGCTGCTCGTGGTGTAAATATACAGGGTGTTCAAATAAGAAGGCGAAAATCCGAGACTAGAGTTTTCAAAACTGTCACAAATTAGGCTGTGCCGATACTTTTAAAACTAAGAAAATTTAAACGGTATTAACTGCTCAGTAGTTTGAGCAGTTCATAAAGTGTGAAAAAGTGACATAGAACCAAGTTTTGATTTTCCTCAAAATCATTTCTCAAAAATTTTGTCTTCTTATTTGAACNTCAGTAGTTTGAGCAGTTCATAAAGTGTGAAAAAGTGACATAGAACCAAGTTTTGATTTTCCTCAAAATCATTTCTCAAAAATTTTGTCTTCTTATTTGAACACACTATATTTAATTAATTTGCATATTTAAGATTTCGCATTGTCAAAAATCAATTGATTGACATTATTGACACTCATTGANTATTTAATTAATTTGCATATTTAAGATTTCGCATTGTCAAAAATCAATTGATTGACATTATTGACACTCATTGACATTATTTAAGAATCATTGAAACTACTTTTATTGTTACTAAATTATATATATTTATTAAAATTTGTCGGGTAGTTATCCGAATTATTCAATATAATACTGTGTTTGTAAATTAAATTTGTTTGTTATTTAAATTCAAGTTATTTAAATTCTATAACGTCTGTCCTGACTTTTCTAAGATTGGTGTCCATGACTCAGATGAAACCTGAAAAATTAGAAAATACTTCTGATATTTTGTGGCGTTGTATAACAACGGCTACTAAAGTCAAATAAATATTCAAGGTCGAGTCACTACTTTTACACTTTTACCATGCTGGCGCAGGAGACTTGAAAGAATTAAAAATTAATTTCACTTAATGAACGTCCTAGTTACTAAATTTTTTTAAAGTCACCAGACCAGTTCACGCTTATCGTAATTAAAGTATTGAAATCAGTTTTAGTCATAAATATCTCTTTTAGTAAGTTTTAGTCATAACCTGTTTAACGTTTTCATCAATTTGACAATTAAATGATGAATGTGACTCTTGTTCAAAAANATTAATTTCACTTAATGAACGTCCTAGTTACTAAATTTTTTTAAAGTCACCAGACCAGTTCACGCTTATCGTACTTAAAGTATTGAAATCAGTTTTGGTCATAAATATCTCTTTTAGTCAGTTTTAGTCATAACCTGTTTAACGTTTTCATCAATTTGACAATTAAATGATGAATGTGACTCTTGTTCAAAAANAGTTTTAGTCATAACCTGTTTAACGTTTTCATCAATTTGACAATTAAATGATGAATGTGACTCTTGTTCAAAAATGCAGAATAATTAATTTTGTGAAATAATTAATTAGTAATGTTTATTTTCAAAGACAATGTCGTTGATAGTTGAAAACTCATGTTTATTCCTCATATTTTTACCATCATNGTAATGTTTATTTTCAAAGACAATGTCGTTGATAGTTGAAAACTCATGTTTATTCCTCATATTTTTACCATCATGTACTGAGAGTTTTTAGCTTAACGCGTTTNAGTAATGTTTATTTTCAAAGACAATGTCGTTGATAGTTGAAAACTCATGTTTATTCCTCATATTTTTACCATCAGGTACTGAGAGTTTTTAGCTTAACGCGTCTTCCTAGTTGCGAAACTCAAATGGCTTAATGATTAATACTTAATAGACTCAATCCCAAATGCAATTATCTCAAATGGTTTAATGAATTCTTCAACTGTATATAACTCCTTACGTTTTTAGTTTAAGTGTTTTTATAGTTAATAAAAAAGTTTTTTAAACGTGAATCTAGCTTGCTGGGATAAATTTACTCTCATATGTCCCAGGATCCATGGAGACCGATTGTTGTCGCTTCGCTTTATAGGGTCGCGCAGTTTTGGTGTTTGGCATGAGAGATTTTTGGGAGAAAATTTGGGACAGTTCTTCGTTAATTAAAAGTCATTTAAAAATATTTCGTCTTGTTTTTGTTTCTCATGACAACAATTCATAGAGAACTAAATGTGCACAAACAGTCCCAAATTTTCTCCCAAAAATCTCCCATGCCAAACACCAAAACTGCGCGACCCTATCAAGCGAAGCGACAACAAACGGTCGCCATGGACCCTGATATGTCCCATAATTGTGCCAATAAATAATGTTAAATACTTTGTTGCTTTGAAGACTGTTTACTAGACTTCACATAATAAACACGCATAAATAAATTTCAAGTGAAAGCAGAGGAACTGGGGTCTCCAGTGAGAGGGAAACGTGAGTTTTATGGAGAAAATTGACCAAAGTGATTTAGCAAAAGGAGTGTGATGAAAACTATCAACCAAACGTGGAACATAATTAAGTGTGCAACATTTATGTGTGTATTAACATAAATAAGCTGTCCAAATCCCCTAATTGAACAAAAGTTGTTCAGTAGGGCAAGTAGTGCAGCTTTTACTAACACAGGTAAAAAATTCGGTCACACTTGTCCTCAAAGGGTTCGAAGTTAAGATGCACTGAATTCAAGCAGCTAGCAGATTTTGTAGAGAATTTGAATACCTTTTCTATAGAAGATTTCTAAGATTAAGCAAATGTTTAAATGGGGTACAAGATGGTTACATGTATTGTTACGCCATTAGGGTTCCTTAAAGTTAACATACAATTAACCGACCATTTTTAATTCAAGCCCAATATGAACAAAACAGCAACTTGCATCATGTTGTGCCACTTTTAAACTTTGCTTAGCTTGGGATATGAAGAACTATGCACAGTTTTAGCTCAATCGTTTGAACACTTGAATAAAGCCCATCTTAATTTCGAAACCCCAAGCGGCAAAATGTGTCATAAATTTTGCGTCGTAAGAGTAATAGTTGCTCTAACTGATGCGTAGTACAAAATAACCTTATTNAGCGGCAAAATGTGTCATAAATTTTGCGTCGTAAGAGTAATAGTTGCTCTAACTGATGCGTAGTACAAAATAACTTTAAGTTCACAGAATTTTACACCACGGATTTAAACGTTTCAAATTACTCCCCTACAACTGATAACCTTAAAAACGCTGGAATATATCCTTATCCATATGAAGCTTGCACCAAGTTACAAGAAAAAATTGCTAACAAGAACAAATTTTTGAATTTTTTACTTGATTATTGCTCTCGGCGGAAAATACTGAAACATGATTTTGCAGTGTCTAACATAGCACAAAAAGGAGAGTGCGAAACCAAATGCTCCTAACTCTCTGCAATAAAATTGTAACATTGTGGCACGGTGACCCTTTTTTCCTTATTAAATTATTCTTCTAAATTGTCATTCCGATGAGGTTTGTATTTTTTTCAAAACTTTGCAGAAAATACTCGGAAAAAGTTTCACTGAACAAATGAAACACAAAAAGGGATCAAAAAATCTCAAATTTGGAACAAGCGCGTCACTGAAGTCTCGTTTCAAAACATTTGTACATGTGCAATAAGTTATTTGCTTTAATGCTACACGTGAATAAGTTAGAAAATTCTTGCGTTGAAGTTATTCTCTAATATAAGATTTAGTACATTGGAATTATTGAGGTTGGATATATCAAATTATTTCCGTCTATCGTCTATATTACTATCGTCCGATAATCCCAAAAAATTGGAAAGGTTATTGCGTAGAATATTGATGTTTGACTGCGTAAAAATCTTTTGAATCACAAAACACGAAATTTGATGAGATAGATTAATATCAGATACGAAAATACATCAGTTATAGGTTGACAGTCTGTCAATACCATAATAATGCATTTTTACAGTAACTACCGTTTTCATATACACTAAAAACCAGAAGTCTCTATACATTACGAAAATCCTTTAGTATAAAACCATGCAGAAAAAATTGTGGAATTCAAACTCTTGACCTCATGCTCTTCACTCAAACTCAACCAGACGGTTGCACGGCAAAATTATTGCAACCGATTCTTTCAGTTTCTTTTACTAAAGTCATTATCTCATTGTATGGAACTTGTCTAATGTCAATTTTTTCTCTATAATTAATTAAGACTTCGATTCGATTGTAGCAAAAGAGGATCGTTTTGGTTTGCAGAAGGTGAGTAACTTAGGAAACTTTAAATACTTTTCAAAAACTACTTAATTTGAATAAGATGCTTTGCTGTTTTCAATCTGTTTTACTAATTGTTTTATGTTGCTGTGTTTTTCATCCACCAATTTCTGAATGATCATTACTAACTTGTGAATTGATTATGCGTTAATTCATATCAGATATTTTCTTAAATTCCTGATGTAATTTAGTAGCTTATCATAATTTTTTCCTTCCAAATTATTGAAGTTTAGTTTCTTACCCAGAAAATTTTATAATGCCCGGATTCGAGTTTTTTCCAAAATGAATAATTTTAAAATTCCTGACGTAATTTAGTACCAAGACATAATTTTTTCCATTCGAATTGGTGAAGTTTAGTTTCTAACACGAAAATTTTTATAATACCTAGATTCGGTTATTTACCTAAGGTATATCCAAAACTGAATATTTTTGCAAAATTTCTGACAAAATGTGTTATTCATTCGTAATTATTTACATCTAAATAGGTCAACTTCACATTGTAATTTTTATAATGCCCGGGTTCGAGTATTTCCTAATTTGACAAATTTTTCAAAATTAATCATCAAATTTTGACACTCGATACTTCTTTTTTGTTTCCGAAAAAATCAAACATAAATTGTGTCGAACTCAAGATCAAACTCGTTATTTTGATTTTGCACTATAATATTGCTCTCACTCTCGAAACAGGATATTGACCGTTATTGTTTCGGCTAGTAATTTATCGTGAATACAACACTGATTTTTGTTTCAGAAGTTGACGTAGACCTGGAAACTGACCTTACTATAATTGAAAACATAGTCACAAAAATTATATAATATAATAGCACATTTTCAAAATTTATTTTGTGCAGTACACTAATATGTATTTTGTTAAATTAGTAAGATGCAGTGCAGGTGTCTACAGGTGTCTATCCACTTACAGAATACTACTATAAAGTTACATATTTGGGATAAAAACACTTTCACCATGTATAGTGAGTTCTGGTTTTCAGTGTATGATCAATTCTTTAACTCTCAAATTGGCGTCTGTGGGTCATAAAAGACCAAGCTATTTCTAGCCCAAATTACAAAAGGAAATACTCAACCTCTATCTTTGGGATTTAATGTGGATGTTGTGAAAATATTTTAGTTAATAATTCTAATTTCTAAAAAAAAAGTTAAAACATAGGAGTGGACGAGTTTCGGAGAAAGAATGTCACCAGTGATACTGAAATGTTAATTTTGAGAAACAAAAATTATTCGTTGGCGTCTGTTGTTTCTCATATTCACTGATAAAAGTAGAACCAATCAAAAAGGCTCAAAAATGACATCACTCAAAAACGGTATCAGAACACAAAGAGTGTNGGCGTCTGTTGTTTCTCATATTCACTGATAAAAGTAGAACCAATCAAAAAGGCTCAAAAATGACATCACTCAAAGACGGTATCAGAACACAAAGAGTGTTTCACGTTTTAATATTCTGATACACCAATTAAAATACCGTCGATGCAACGCCTTATTGAGTATAATTGACTTACTTCTTAGATTTTCTATTCTGAACCTCAGGTACTGGTGATAGCATTTATACAACAGTTAATAATTCTTTTCTTCTATGGTCATACGGGCTGGAGACTTTATGATGATTTTATTGGATTCAGAAAGTCAATACACTTTGAAATTAACTTGAATTTGAATATGACTCAATTTTAACAATTCAATGTCAGAAATTTACTATATATTTAAATGTTACTTCTACAGAAAACGGTGATAAAAAGTACACCCTCAAAAATTAAAGTAAATGTAGCGTCTACCATCAAATACTACTGACACGTATTCCCAGTTTATCATAGTAAATTCTTTAGAATAGCTTGAGGAAACTTTTTTGTTGAAATAAATTTGTATGTATTATTCCCCTTAATAGTTTCAAGGTAATCAACTAAATACACTAACATCAGAAACTCAAATCTTTACGGAAATGAATTTTCTCGTAAAACCTCGTTACAAGTTGATGCGTATTAAAAATTATATTTGGAAATATTATTTCGCTGGTGCATTGCATAAAACCCTCTTTTTACTGACTTGATCGATATTATTATAGAACCAACTAAACTTTACGTTGCTTGTGCGTAAATTTTCACAAACCGACTAAAAAACTTACCGGTAAGGTTGACTGAACTCCTTAAAGCTGGATCTATAGTTGCTTTTTCCCGACCGTGCTTCGAGGAAAGTGTGGTGTGGTTAAAAAATTTCAATGACACAATCAGTTTTTCCAACTGCATTCAAATAGGTACTGAATGTTTTTAACCACACCGCACTTTCCTCGAAGCACGATGGGGGAAAGGCAACTCTAGTTTCAGCTTAACACAACTTAAAACAGACTAGCGAATGAACAGTTACTTCCAAGGGCAAGGGTACCTGCTACAGCCATGGGTACTCTTTATATATTATTTAAAAAGGAGTTTGAAACCTCAGCTACTTTTCCCCGTGACACTCAATCCTTACTTTTGATTACAGCATTGCTACAGTTTTGGATGACAAACAGGCTTTCGATTGCTCTGGAGTATAAAGGCCAAGTTATTCCGAGCCGTCTTTCTCCAACTTTCACCAAAATCAATTCAGGGCATTAGATAAACAATTATGANTAAAGCTGGATCTATAGTTGCCTTTCCCCGACCGTGCTTCGAGGAAAGTGCGGTGTGGTTAAAAAATTTCAATGACACAATCAGTTTTTTCCAAGGCAACTGCATTCAAATGGGTACTGAATGTTTTTAACCACACCGCACTTTCCTCGAAGCACGATGGGGGAAAGGCAACTTTAGTTTCAGCTTAATAGGGAAGACGGAGTGCCTAATTTTTAATCTTTAATAATAATTTTTAATAATTTATAAATAATTATTATTAATAAATATATTTATGTAAAATTATATAATATTTATTATATTATTAATATTATATTAATATAATATATATTATATCATTAATATTATATTGTAAAATATTATATAATATATAATATATATTATATTGTATATATTATATAATATATAATATATGTTATATTGTATATATTATATTAATATAATATTTATATTTATAATATTTTTATATTATAAATATATTATTATTAATTATTATTATTATTATAAGTAAATAAAATTAATAATAATTTTTAATAATAATTTTTAATTTCAATTTTGCTTGTTGTTCTTCAACCAAATGCCAACTTCACTCTCTCCAACTTTTGAATTTTGCGTTATTTGATTTCTCAAATTTTTTTTTTGGGGAAAGCGACTTTTTACTGCCCGGAATAGCTTGACCGTAGCTGTATTTTAACTATAGCAAGGAGGATATAGGTATAAGTGTTTCTCAGAAACGTAGTTATTTAAAGATGGAACTGGGTATATTCAATATTTTTTAGACTATTGGATAGGTATTGGTGGTTGGGACTGGGAGAAACTGTGTACACGTATCGGGTTAAAACTGAGACTCCTCAATATACCACTTAAATTTTACCAGTTAGAAGTTGTGTATGTTCAAGAAGACCTTGCTCAGACTCCAATTTAGTGTACTTCATGACTCCCAGTTTGGTCGGAGTCAGAGTCATTGACTCTGGGAGTCATGACTCTGACTCTTTAAATGTTAGGAGTCGACTCTCGGAGTCATGACTCTGACTGCTTGAATTTTGGGAGTCGACTCTGAGTCAGGGTCAGAGTCATGACTCTCGACTCCGAGGTCATATAACACAAAAATGGGAAATAGAGTAGGAAAATCTGAAACTAAAATTTTTTATACGTTTAGTCAAGTTTCCTTGACAACAAGAAACTAAATTAGCCACGTTCATCAGGTTAAATAAATAATTCATAACTTTTTTTAAATATTTCTTTGTAAAAATAACTATCGAAACAATATTTGCATGTAAATTTTTTTTTGTAGCTCCATTGCCACACTGTGGGTCTGGATGTCGACCAATATTCATGAAAAAAATTTGTAATTTAAAAAATTTACGACATGTTGTAGCCTGATGAGGGTTTATTTTTTACTTTCTTTTTAACGTTGCGTTAAGTGATTAAAGTAGGTGAGGAAAACAAGTAAAAAAATAGTCACATATGCCCATGTGCGCATATGTTTCAAAAAAGTCATGACTCCCAAATCTGGAAGTCGACTCCCAGAGTTACTCTGAGTCCCAAAATCTTTGGAGTCATGACTCAGATTCACAAAAATTTTATATTTTTCTTTATTCAGTAAACTGAGCATAGTACGTACTCATAGCTCAAAATTAGTGATACAAAGACGCTAAGTTACCTGCTCTTTTTGGTTAAAGACTTTCAAATAAATTTATAAATAGTGTCAACTCTATCAATATAATCGATGATTGAACACATCGGTGTTCAATCATCGAGTGTTTTGAAGTTTTGTTATTTTATTAGTTTTTGTTCAATTAACTCAACTGCGTAATTATCAAACCGGTCTTCTAAATTAGCTCGAAATCTAAATTCAAAATTTCGAATGACTCCTGACTTAAGCTTTAAGAGTGATTCCATGAGAGTCACTGAGTCAGGTTCACTGAGTCGTTAAAATTCATGACTGACTCTGACTGAAAATGGGAGTCATTCGAAACCCTAGCCAAAACAATGTCTCCGGAGGGAAATTCAAAACATCGGAAAATTACAGCAATTATTTTTGATTTCACTCTAATTTTCTTGCAGCCAATCTCCCTAACGTACAAATTGGTATCCATGACGAGAAATTACTTCATGACAAAAAGCACATTTTCAAAATTCAATGGTTTCTTGCCCCCTCCTTTCGCCCATACGTTTCGGGTGTAAGATGCATTGTAAGCTTTCTAATATTAACATTATGATTTACCTTACAATTCAGATCTCATCAGAGTTGTAACTTATTCAAAACCAAACTTATATCTCAAATTTGTTAAGAATGAAACTGAAACCAATTTCCAATTCCTTTCAAGTGCAAACCACTAACTAGCATCCTTTAAATTCAAGTTCTCTCAAAACTGAATCCAACATCTTAACCGAAAATTTGACAATTACACAACTACTAATTATAGTTATATAATTATAAATGAATCGATGGAGTTTCTATGTAAATGAAAGTATTTGATGATCGCATAATTAGAATTAATGCAATTTACACGTGCTAGGTCAACAAAATTCAGAAAAGAGAGTAACACTTATACTACTGTTGTGGTATTGGTCACCATATAAATCTCCTCTCCATAATACTATGGTTTTTCGTTAAATGTTAGATTGCCAAACTTAATTTTTCTCGATAAAACACATGCTCTTTGAATGCTCTTAATTCTATTACTGCTTTTATCGAGCGCAGTTTAAGCTCGGCCCGAGAAATCAGTAAGTGAAATTTTCTACAACTCGTAGTTTGTCAAATTTTTGAAAAAAAAAAGTCAATTTGACAATAGAATTTAAAATGCATTTTGAGGTTTACAGATTGAGTGGTCATCCTGGCTTGTGGGCGAAATACAGAACTTCAGTGGGTGATGGTAGTGTAGTGTGGGTAGTTCTGTTCAGTCATAAAATACTCACTGTATAAATTTTAGTGTGTAAAGTGACTCCCAAATCTCACTGAGAGTCATTGACTCCCGAGTCACTGACTCTGACTTACTGTAGTTTAAGAGTTGACTCAGGAGTCATGACTCTGACTCCCCATATTTTCGCGAGTTGACTCTTGAGTCCTGACTCTGACTCTGACTCTGAGTCATTAAAAAATGTTTAATATCTTCTTTTAAATATTGAGAAAAATTCTATAAACTGTATAAAATTTCTATAAATTGTAGACGTCACTTTGCTTTTTTCTCACCTTTTGTAAATTTAGGTTATCTTGAATCGATGTTGAACTTTGACTTTCATTAACTAGAGAATTTTCCACATTTAACACAATACAATCATCCTCCATTCTTTATTAAAAGTCCGNTTGACTTTCATTAACTAGAGAATTTTCCACATTTAACACAATACAATCATCCTCCATTCTTTATTAAAAGTCCGTAAGAATGGGACGAACACAAAACACAAAAAGATGATTTATATCAGAAAGAGTAAACATTCTTAAGTAAAATGAATGCAATGGATAAGATGAATGAAACGTGTTTGAACATGAATGAATACCAAAAATCGGCTTCTGGGCAGGAAATGCACAAGAGTCATGACTCTGCTACTGATGAGTTGACTCTGAGAGTCATGACTCTGACTCTCAAACAGGGAGTGAGTCAGAGTCATATAATGACTCTGACTCCCAAATAATTCATAGAGTCAGAGTCATGAGAGTCAGAGTCAGAGTCATGACTCAGGAGTCAGAGTCACTTTACACACTAATAAATTTGAACACTGGTGTATTTAGTGGATACTCTAATCTGTTTGAGAATCTCCTATAATAGGCTGTGGTTCCGAATGTCAAATGCTTGGGTAAGATGAACAAAGTAAACTTACTAGAGTTCCTTTTCTTTGAGAAGTTGTACTTTAAGTACATAAGTGCTGATTGGATAGTAATGGTGAATTGTAACATGCATAATGTAAATAATTGTAACTTATGCAAGTCAAATTGAAATNACCACACCGCACTTTCCTCGAAGCACGATGGGGGAAAGGCAACTCTAGTTTCAGCTTAACACAACTTAAAACACACTAGCGAATGAACAGTTACTTCCAAGGGCAAGGGTACCTGCTACAGCCATGGGTACTCTTTATGTATTATTTAAAAAGGAGTTTGAAACCTCGGCTACTTTTCCCCGTGACACTCAATCCTTACTTTTGATTACAGCATTGCTACAGTTTTGGATGACAAACAGGCTNGCTACTTTTCCCCGTGACACTCAATCCTTACTTTTGATTACAGCATTGCTACAGTTTTGGATGACAAACAGGCTTTCGATTGCTCTGGAGTATAAAGGCCAAGTTATTCCGAGCCGTCTTTCTCCAACTTTCACCAAAATCAATTTNCTTTCGATTGCTCTGGAGTATAAAGGCCAAGTTATTCCGAGCCGTCTTTCTCCAACTTTCACCAAAATCAATTTAGGGCATTAGATAAACAATTATGACAAAAAANTCCAACTTTCACCAAAATCAATTTAGGGCATTAGATAAACAATTATGACAAAAAATGAAAGTGAAGTTAGCTGACACATTTTAACAATTAAGCTGGATTTATAGTTGCCTTTCCCCGACCGTGCTTCGAGGAATGTGCGGTGTGGTTAAAAAATTTCAAGGACACAATCAGTTTTTCCCAAGGCAACTGCATTAAAATGGGTACTGAATGTTTTTAACCACACCGCACTTTCCTCGAAGCACGATGGGGGAAAGGCAACTTTAGTTTCAGCTTTAATAGGGAAGGCGGAGTGGCTAATTTTTAATCTTTAATAATAATTTTTAATAATTTATAAATAATTATTATTAATAAATATATTTATGTAAAATTATATAATATTTATTATATTATTAATATTATATTAATATAATATATATTATATTATTAATATTATATTGTAAAATATTATATAATATATAATATATAATATATATTATATTGTATATATTATATAATATATAATATATATTATATTGTATATATTATATTAATATAATATTTATATTTATAATATTTTTATATTATAAATATATTATTATTAATTATTATTATTATTATAAGTAAATAAAATTAATAATAATTTTTAATATCAATTTTGCTTGTTGTTCTTCAACCAAATGCCAACTTCACTCTCTCCAACTTTTGAATTTTGCGTTATTTGATTTCTCAAATTTTTTTTTTGGGGAAAG
The DNA here is from genome assembly GCA_002738285.1 of Holacanthella duospinosa. Lineage (NCBI taxonomy): Eukaryota > Metazoa > Arthropoda > Collembola > Poduromorpha > Neanuridae > Holacanthella > Holacanthella duospinosa. The sequence goes on from NIPM01000684.1 coordinate 39,920, forward strand.
CGACTTTTTACTGCCCGGAATAGCTTGACCGTAGCTGTATTTTAACTATAACAAGGAGGATATAGGTATAAGTGTTTCTCAGAAACGTAGTTATTTAAAGATGGAACTGGATATATTCAATATTTTTTAGACTATTGGATAGGTATTGGTGGTTGGGACTGGGAGAAACTGTGTACACGTATCGGGTTAAAATTGAGACTCCTCAATATACCACTTAAATTTTACCAGTTAGAAGTTGTGCATGTTCAAGAAGACCTTGCTCAGACTTCAATTTAGTGTGCNGTTCAAGAAGACCTTGCTCAGACTTCAATTTAGTGTGCTTCATGACTCCCAGTTTGGTCGGAGTCAGAGTCATTGACTCTGGGAGTCATGACTCTGACTCTTTAAATGTTAGGAGTCGACTCTCGGAGTCATGACTCTGACTGCTTGAATTTTGGGAGTCGACTCTGAGTCAGAGTCAGAGTCATGACTCTCGACTCCGAGGTCATATAACACAAAAATGGGAAATAGAGTAGGAAAATTTGAAACTAAAATTTTTTTATACGTTTAGTCAAGTTTCCTTGACAACAAGAAACTAAATTAGCCACTTTCATCAGGTTAAATAAATAATTCATAACTTTTTTTTAAATATTTCTTTGTAAAAATAACTATCGAAATAATATTTGCATGTAAATTTTTTTTTGTAGCTCCATTGCCACACTGGATGTCTGGATGTCGACCAATATTCATGAAAAAAATTTGTAATTTAAAAAATTTACGACATGTTGTAGCCTGATGAGGGTTTATTTTTTAGTTTCTTTTTGTCAAGGAACGTTGCGTTAAGTGATTAAAGTAGGTGAGGAAAGCAAGTAAAAAAATAGTCACATATGCCCATGTGCGCATATGTTTCAAAAGAGTCATGACTCCCAAATCTGGAAGTCGACTCCCAGAGTTACTCTGAGTCCCAAAATCTTTGGAGTCATGACTCAGATTCACAAAAATTTTATATTTTTCTTCATTCAGTAAACGGAGCATAGTACGTATTCACAGCTCAAAATTAGTGATACAAAGACGCTAAGTTACCTGCTCTTTTTGGTTAAAGACTTTCAAATAAATTTATAAATAGTGTCAACTCTATCAATATAATCGATGATTGAACACATCGGTGTTCAATCATCGAGTGTTTTGAAGTTTTGTTATTTTATTAGTTTTTGTTCAATTAACTCATTTTTCACTGCGTAATTATCAAACCGGTCTTCTAAATTAGCTCGAAATCTAAATTCAAAATTTCGAATGACTCCTGACTTAAGCTTTAAGAGTGATTCCATGAGAGTCACTGAGTCAGGTTCACTGACATGACTGACTCTGACTGAAAATGGGAGTCATTCGAAACCCTAGCCAAAACAATGTCTCCGGAGCGAAATTCAAAACATCGGAAAATTACAGCAATTACTTTTGATTTCACTCTAATTTTCTTGCAGCCAATCTCCCTAACGTACAAATTGGTATCCATGACGAGAAATACTTCATGACAAAAAGCACATTTTCAAAATTCAATGGTTTCTTGCCCCCTCCTTTCGCCCATACGTTTCGGGTGTAAGATGCATTGTAAGCTTTCTAATATTAACATTATGATTTACCTTACAATTCAGATCTCACCAGAGTTGTAACTTATTCAAAACCAAACTTATATCTCAAATTTGTCAAGAATGAAACTGAAACCAATTTCCAATTCCTTTCAAGTGCAAACCACTAACTAGGATACTTTAAATTCAAGTTCTCTCAAAACTGAATCCAACATCTAAACCGAAAATTTGACAATTACACAATTACTAATTATAGTTATATAATTATAAATGAGTCGATAGAGTTTCTATGTAAATGAAAGTATTTGATGATCGCATAATTAGAATTAATGCAATTTACACGTGCTAGGTCAACAAAATTCAGAAAAGAGAGTAACACTTATACTACTGTTGTGGTATTGGTCACCATATAAATCTCCTCTCCATAATACTAGGGTTTTTCGTTAAATGTTAGATTGCCAAACTTAATTTTTCTCGATAAAACACATTAACTTTGAATGCTCTTAATTCTATTACTGCTTTTATCGAGCGCAGTTTAAGCTCGACCCGAGAAATCAGTAAGTGAAATTTTCTACAACTCGTAGTTTGTCAAATTTTTGAAAAAAAAAGTCAATTTGACAATAGAATTTAAAATGCATTTTGAGGTTTACAGATTGAGTCTTCATCCTGGCTTGTGGGCGAAATACAGAACTTCAGTGGGTGATGGTAGTGTAGTGTGGGTAGTTCTGTTCAGTCATAAAATACTCACTGTATAAATTTTAGTGTGTAAAGTGACTCCCAAATCTCACTGAGAGTCATTGACTCCCGAGTCACTGACTCTGACTTACTGTAGTTTAAGAGTTGACTCAGGAGTCATGACTCTGACTCCCCATATTTTCGCGAGTTGACTCTTGAGTCATGACTCTGACTCTGACTCTGAGTCATTAAAAAATGTTTAATATCTTTTAAATATTGAGAAAAATTCTATAAACTGTATAAAATTTCTATAAATTGTAGACGTCAGTTTGCTTTTTTCTCACCTTTTGTAAATTTAGGTTATCTTGAATCGATGTTGAACTTTGACTTTCATTAACTAGAGAATTTTCCACATTTAACACAATACAATCATCCTCCATTCTTTATTAAAAGTCCGTAAGAATGGGACGAACACAAAACACAAAAAGATGATTTATATCAGAAAGAGTAAACATTCTTAAGTAAAATGAATGCAATGGATAAAATGAATGAAACGTGTTTGAACATGAATGAATACCAAAAATCGGCTTCTGGGCAGGAAATACACAAGAGTCATGACTCTGCTACTGATGAGTTGACTCTGAGAGTCATGACTCTGACTCTGAAACAGGAAGTGAGTCAGAGTCATATAATGACTCTGACTCCCAAATAATTCATATAGTCAGTCATGAGAGTCAGAGTCAGAGTCAGAGTCATGACTCAGGAGTCAGAGTAATGACTCAGGAGTCAGAGTCACTTTACACACTAATAAATTTGAACACGGGTGTATTTAGTGGATACCCTAATCTGTTTGAGAATCTCCTATAATAGGCTGTGGTTCCGAATGTCAAATCCTTGGGTAAGATGAACAAAGTAAACTTACTAGAGTTCCTTTTCTTTGAGAAGTTGTACTTTAAGTACATAAGTGCTGATTGGATAGTAATGGTGAATTGTAACATGCATAATGTAAATAATTGTAACTTATGCAAGTCAAATTGAAATCTAATTTGAAATTAGTATTTTAATCGAATGTAAATGTAAATTCGAAGCTACAAAAAATCAAAAACCTTGACAAAGCCTAAAGAAAACCTTAGGAATGTTGCATGAGGACATTCGGGTGGTATGTTGCAATAAGATGTTACAATAGGATATTATAAAGGACTTAAATTATATTTTAATATTAGAATAAATACAATATAAATATTATAATAAATAATTAATAAACATTACAATAAGATGTTACAATGCGTTGTTGCAATGGGATGTTACAATAGGAATTTTGTAACGGGATATTACACTTGGATGTTATAACGGTATTTTTTGTTCGGATGCCGTACTCTATACCTGCTGCCAAATCCTACCCAGGGTCCTATGCCACAATCAAATGACATATTGACATATTGACATTCACATGTATTTGTCAACAATTTACACAAAATATCNAATGACATATTGACATATTGACATTCACATGTATTTGTCAACAATTTACACAAAATATCACGCCACAAAGATGATAGTGACATATGACAGTGACAGATGAATTTCGACATTCGACAGGGAAAATTTGACATTTTACAAGTAATTGTCATTGACTTTTTTT
>NIPM01000684.1:44522-59599 GCA_002738285.1 Holacanthella duospinosa
TCACTAATTGTGAATTTTAGTGTGAGTGTGAGTCCTCAATCGATCAGCTTCAGCAGAATTTTGTCTTCATTTACATTTACCTAAGTTATTGTGCAGCAGAGCGACAATGGAATTCTCAGATTTTGAGCATATCAACCTTGTTCGGCCAAGCAGCTCTGAAGAGCTCTACCTCTTGTCATCCGGTAAAGCACCTAGTTCAACCGTGGTCCTCATAAATTCCTTCATTACAAACATCGGAAGTGCCTACAAAGCTGAGGTGGGTTTGTATCAATGATTATTACCAAACCTGACAAAATGTCGATTTGGTTGGATTGCACCACATGGCTGACTTGCCGCAAAATCCTGAGAAAAAAAAGCATACACCATACACCATACAATTCACTTATAAGGTAATCAAGTTCACAAACCAAATTCAGCTATAATGAGTTCTCATGTTTGTGACAAGTGCCTGCCTGGGCAATTATCTGACTTAACCCAACCTAATCATAATCTAACAACCTAAACCTAACCCAACAAATTCAACCTAATCATAATGTAACAACCTAAACCTAATCTAACAAATTCAATCTAATCATAAGCTAACAACCTAAACCCTAATGCTAACAGCATTAACCTAAACCTAACACTAGCAACATATAAATAACCTAACAATAGGGTAATAATTAGAGGTGTAACGAATAGTGGTATTCGGCCATTGGCCGAATACCGAATATTCGGATGCGGCGCAAGTGCACCAGCCGAATATTCGGCAAATATTCGGCCGGATAATGTCCATCGAACATTTTTTCCTGGCGAGCACAATTAACCACTTATTCTGAATTAATATCTCCTTATTAAAGTTTCAGTTGAGACTTTATTTTACAAGAATTTTAATTACAGACAGATGAAACTCGATACAAGAATCGAGTCACGGATCGGTGTCGGACAAAATTACTATGTATCAGATCGCGGATCGGTATCGAAAGATTTTTTAATTTTTGGCTCGGTATCGAGTACTTTTTTGTCTATTGGCTCGAATCGCTGATAGAGATCTAAAGGCTTTTTTATTGTTGGCTCGGATAGCGGACCGGTATCGAGTAATTTTCTGTCTGTTGGTTTCGGATCGTGGATCGGTATCGAAATATTTTTTACTCTTCGCTCGGATTGCGGATTGGTATCAATTTGATTTGGCTATGATCGTGGCTCGGGTTGGAAATTTTTCTTAGTCATCTGTGAGTTTTGTTTATGAAATTCGACCCAANGTTTAGAATAAACCGAATATATTTACTATATTTGACATAAAAATGTCAGAAAAGTTTGACAAGTGTCAAAAATTCTTGAATATGACATTTTTTTCGTGGCGCGTTATTTTAGCGTTCCTGTCAATGTCAACTGTCGATATGTCAATATGTCACTGTCAAAATGTCAGTGATTGTAGCACAGGACCCAGGGCTCGAACTTGAAACCAAAATTTTCATTTCAATTTTAAATTATAGAACTTTAAATTCAGATTTCATGCTAACTTACCATTTTTTACACAACTCAGTTTATATAATCCACATTGTTGGTAAACAAAATCCATAATCCCAAAATTATCTATTTCTAAACCGAAATCAAAATCGAGTTTCTATTTGAAATCGAAATTAGCTTTCCTTATAAATCGAAATCGAAATTAAACTCTCCTTGGACGAAATTTACCTCAAATTAAGAATTTGACATCCGTTGTTGGTGGTCAAGTCAAATTTACCTAAACTAAAAAAAATTTACCTAAAGGAAACCTAACAACCTAAACCTAAAGAAAACCTAACAATCTATCCAAAGTAAAACTTTAAAATCTAAAGAAACCTAAAAATAAAATCTATACGAAAATCTAAGAAATTGTATCCTCTGCATCCCATTCCTATGTATATATGTAAATTAAAGAGAAAAAAATGTAATGTTACAAAATCGAAATTGTTTGAAAAATTCAAATTGACCGCCAACGATAGTTGTTAAATTCGTAATCTACGCTAAATTGCAGTCGATTAAGATTACTTATCTGAATTCTCCGTATTCTACAAATAAACAGAAATATAAAAATTCGATTTTGATTTAAATTTCAAATAATCGTAAATTTCGATTTCTGAATAAGTTACAAATCTGATTTGTCACTAATTGTGAATTTTAGTGTGAGTGTGAGTCCTCAATCGATCAGCTTCAGCAGAATTTTGTCTTCATTTACATTTACCTAAGTTATTGTGCAGCAGAGCGACAATGGAATTCTCAGATTTTGAGCATATCAACCTTGTTCGGCCAAGCAGCTCTGAAGAGCTCTACCTCTTGTCATCCGGTAAAGCACCTAGTTCAACCGTGGTCCTCATAAATTCCTTCATTACAAACATCGGAAGTGCCTACAAAGCTGAGGTGGGTTTGTATCAATGATTATTACCAAACCTGACAAAATGTCGATTTGGTTGGATTGCACCACATGGCTGACTTGCCGCAAAATCCTGAGAAAAAAAAGCATACACCATACACCATACAATTCACTTATAAGGTAATCAAGTTCACAAACCAAATTCAGCTATAATGAGTTCTCATGTTTGTGACAAGTGCCTGCCTGGGCAATTATCTGACTTAACCCAACCTAATCATAATCTAACAACCTAAACCTAACCCAACAAATTCAACCTAATCATAATGTAACAACCTAAACCTAATCTAACAAATTCAATCTAATCATAAGCTAACAACCTAAACCCTAATGCTAACAGCATTAACCTAAACCTAACACTAGCAACATATACCTAACCTAACAATAGGGTAATAATTAGAGGTGTAACGAATAGTGGTATTCGGCCATTGGCCGAATACCGAATATTCGGATGCGGCGCAAGTGCACCAGCCGAATATTCGGCAAATATTCGGCCGGATAATGTCCATCGAACATTTTTTCCTGGCGAGCACAATTAACCACTTATTCTGAATTAATATCTCCTTATTAAAGTTTCAGTTGAGACTTTATTTTACAAGAATTTTAATTACAGACAGATGAAACTCGATACAAGAATCGAGTCACGGATCGGTGTCGGACAAAATTACTATGTATCAGATCGCGGATCGGTATCGAAAGATTTTTTAATTTTTGGCTCGGTATCGAGTACTTTTTTGTCTATTGGCTCGAATCGCTGATAGAGATCTAAAGGCTTTTTTATTGTTGGTTCGGATAGCGGACCGGTATCGAGTAATTTTCTGTCTGTTGGTTTCGGATCGTGGATCGGTATCGAAATATTTTTTACTCTTCGCTCGGATTGCGGATTGGTATCAATTTGACTTGGCTATGATCGTGGCTCGGGTTGGAAATTTTTCTTAGTCATCTGTGAGTTTTGTTTATGAAATTCGACCCAATAATCGATCCGCGGATTGGATCGAATCGATATCAATAAAAATTTTGATGTAAAGGATCACAGATCGGTTTCGAAAATTTTTGTATTACTTGGCTCGGCTCATGGATCGCTATCGACAACCATTTTGTCTATTGGCTCGGATCGCGGATCGGTATCGATTAGATTTTCACTAATGGATGGGATCGCGGATCGGGATCGATTTGTTTTTGCCTGCTGGCTCGGATCGTGGATCGGTATCGAAATTTTTTCCAAGTTTCATCTGTGATTACAGATAGACAAAAATAACCTAAAATAAATTCAATAAGTATAGTTCATACGGCTGCGGTTATGGTAAAGTAAAGTAAGTTTTTGATCATGTTCTGGAGTAAGTTTGTTCCGCTTCACCTCGTAAACGCTACCTGCTTCTGAAAATAACCTCTCTCTAGACACAGTGCTCCATGGAGCGGACAAATATTTTTTGCCAACTTAGCCAAATTAGGGTAAACTAATTGGTATAGCTTCCACCATGCCAATGGGTTCCAATACCGTGCCAATATCAATCTTCCGACATTTTTGAAATGGTTGTAACCCAGTGGAATTGTAAATATACATCTATGGACTGATCCGACTAAAATTAACCTACCTAGCAGCAGCATCATCCTACATGCATGTAATTTTGCTTGGAGATGCGTGGGAATAGTACCTAAGGAACTGCGTTAGCCGTTAAAAAATTTTTTTAATGTCAAATACGATGTATATAATCTGACACACACCTAGTCATCTCAGGGTTCAATTATTTCCGAATGTTGAGAAATTTTGAAATTCAATCTGATCAATTATCTAGCCGAATATTCGGGAAATATTCTGCCGAATAGTCAAGTCACAAGCCGAATACCGAATGTTCGGATTCGGCTCAATTTTGGCCGAATTATTCGGCAGGCCGAATAATTCGGCATTTGGTACCCTAGTAATAATGGACTGCAGTAACTACATTCCATTACTACAGCCAATTAGCAGGTAAGCTTCAGGTTGTTAGAGGTTAGGTTTAGGTTAGGCTTAAGTTTAAGTTGTTAGGTTAAGCCTAGATTGTTAGCGTTAGGTTGTTAAGTTAGGTGTTTGCATCAGATAATTGCCGAGGCAGCCACTTCTCACAAACCTAACAAGTCAATATAGCTGAATTTCGTTAGTGAACTGGGTTGTCTTATAAGCGAATTGCACTGCGTGGTTATGGTGTATGGTGTACGGGTATGGGGTATGGTGTGTAGTGCATGGTGTATGGGGTTGAGTTTGCGTTTCCGGGCAGAATTTTGTGAGGTCCGAAGAGGTCCGATGAGGTCCGGACCTCACATGGTCTTCGTGAGGTCCGGACCTCATCGGACCTCACATAATTTGCGCTTATATACTGACCTCCGGTTTCTCTTAGACTGTGGGAACCCACCATATAGCTGCGGGAACCCACGGAAGGGCTGCGGGGACCCGCTGGAGAGCTACGGGAACCCACAGAAGAGCTACGTCAACCTACGGGAGAACTGAAGAAAGCCACAGGAGGGCTGCGTGAATAGACGGGATGGCTGCGGCAACCGACGGATGGGCTGTGGGAAGCCACGGGAGGGCTGCGGGAAGCCACGGGAGGGCTGTGGGAAGCTAGGGGAGGGCGGCGGAAACCCTCGGAAGAGCTGGGGTAACCAACGCGATGGATGCGGGAAAACAAGGGAAGGCAGCGGGAACTGATTGAGTTTCGCGCAGATTTTGTATTTGTATGCAAAGATGCAATATCGCAGTTCAGCAAAGGTGACCGGACGGTTTTCCAGTCGCGCAGACTCCAAGGTATACTAAAAACTATTACCCACGGAGTTTTAAGTTTTCGATTTATTAAGCCAAATTGATGACTTCTTGAGGTCAATGAAGATCGTCATTGGATTGAGGAGAATGTTTTGAGCAAACCCATAAATTCCTAGAAATGTAGAAATATAAACTTATCTGTAGTTTCTAACTTTATAACTTTCCCTTTAACTTCTCAGGTCATAATATGGCATCCTCGTTAGAAAATACTGCATTAAAATGCCAGAAAATGTGATTGGGAACGTAATGATGATCCTTCTTGGAATTGTGTTTTTTGGGGACTTCTCCAGACAAATACATGGGGTAAGGGCGGGAGGAATGTGGCGGGATATGGGCGGGAGGGATGTTGGAATGGAAAATGGGCGGGAGGGATGTAGGGATGTGGTATGGGCTTTAGGCATACGGGGGGATGGGATATGGGCGGGAGAAATGGGGGATGGGATTTTGGCTAGGTGGGATGTGAGGGAAAGGATACGGGTTGGAGGGATATAAGGGGATTAGATATTGGCTGCAGGGATGGGATATCGGTGCGTTGCATGTGAGCTGAATGGACTTTGGGAAAGAGATGTGGGCGGGAGGGACTTGGGGGACGTAGACACTATGTATGCTACATCGTATACTGCAAGGGCCGAAAACCAATTTGTCATCGACGTCGATGTGATGTTTTTTAAGAAAGGCAGAATTTTAAGGGTTAGCCCTCCACCCCCTCCACCGAGCAGAATTGCCCTCCATCCCACCGGGCAGATTTCACCCCTCCGCCCTTTACCAAAAATGTACCCCTCCCCCCGCCCTCCGCGGAGGGGGCCCATGTATGAATCTCAGAAGCTTTACTAAATTTAAAAAATTCTGTCGCTTTTTCTTCGCTGTCAACTAAACGAATCAATTTGACGAACGATAATTTTGGATCGTCAAACAGACTGAAAATATATCATTTTGGCCACGTTCAATTTGTTTTATACTATGTTAGGTAGATGAGGTCCGAATAAATATATCATTTTTATCACGTTCAATTTATCTTTAAAACTATATTAAATGTAGATGGAGTAGATGTCAGTATATAAGCGCAAACTACGTGATGTCTGATGAGGTCCGGGCCTCACATGGTCGTCGTGCGGTCCGGACCTCCCAGAACCTCGAGAAAATCCTGCCCGGGTATATTGAATGTAGATGGCGTAGAGGTCAGTATATGAGCCCAAACTATGTGATGCCCGATGAGGTCCGGGCATCACATGGTCATGTAGGTCAGTTTATAAGTGCAAACTATGTGAGGTCCGGACCTCACGAAGACCATGTGAGGTCCGTACCTCATCGGACCTCACAAAATCCTGCCCGGAAACGTAAACTCAACCGGTGTATGGTGTATGCGGTGTATGGTAGGGTGGTCCTTATATGAGGCAAAAAAAATTTATTTCGAAAAATTTAGGTCTCACCAACTAATATGGTTTCAAATAATTAGAAAAAAATCGTGTTTAAGATTCACACGGAAAAACTGACATTTAGGGGTCGCGCTGGAAGTTTAAATTTTTGTGTATAAATAATAATAAGCAAGGACGACCAAATGCATACTTTGCATAAAATCACATAATCGTAATTAACCCAGGTCGTTTATTTCATATTTGTAGTGTCTCTGTATCAAGAAAAGTTATAACAATAGACACTAACTTGTTCCGCATAAAGCGCACATATTGCATAATTTCAAAGTAGTGCATAATTTTTCATAATATGGCATAATTTTGTACAATATTGCATAATTTTGCACAATACTACGTAATTTTGCACAATATTGCATAATTTTGGGGAGAAATTTGGAATTTTGCTGCTGTTAACTAAATAATGCCCAACTATTTAATGAATACAGCGTAATAACGCACCATATCTTGCAGAACCAGTGTGTAGATCTTAAATTTTAGTCTCGGTTGTAAACTGGAAAGAAAAGTAATTTCAGGTAATAAGCGGCTAATTGTGTTATCTTAAGAGGTTCAAACTTAGAAATTACAGTTTTATGATTATTGTGACCACGGGTGAAACTCGATCCAAGAATCGAGGCACGGCTCAGATCGCATCGGTATCGGTGGAAAAACTGCTGTATCGGATCGCGGATCGGTATCGAAAGAATTTTTGGTTTTTGGCTCGGATCGCTGATCGGTAGCGAAAGACTTTTTGATTCTTGGCTCGGATCGGTATCGAAAGACTTTTCGATCCTTGGCTCGGATCGCGGATCGGTATCGAAAGAGTTTTTAGCTCTTGGATCGGATCGTGGATCGGTATCGAAAAACTTTTGGATCCTTGGCTCGGTATCGAATGACTTTTCGATCCTAGGCTCGGATCGTNTCCATAAGAGGGAGTTCTTATGGATAAGAATTTCTTATTTTTTACGTTTCTTTAGATATGTGGATTAAATATTGCATAAGTTTTAATTTAGAATTTTTTTTTAAAGTTTCCGAATGCTTCCGAGGTCGGTCATAGTCATAATCTGGGCTTGGGAAAAGGGAGTTATTTTCTGGTAACCTTTGCAATTAAACAAATTCAGACGTGTGATGCAGGCCGACTTCACACAGCACGATTTGAATTTTTATTTCAAATTTCGCGATAGCTGAATTTAATTTTTAAGCACCCCTAGCTGATTTTGGAGAAAGCTGCTTTCTCCGTGATCCAAAAGTTGTGATAACCCTGTATGAGGCAAAAAAAATTTGTTTCGAAAAATTTAGGTCTCACCAACTAGTATGGTTTCAAATAATTAGAAAAAAATGGTGTTTAAGATTCACACGGAAAAACTGACATTTAGGGGTCGCGCTGGAAGTTTAAATTTTTGTTTATAAATAATAATAAGCAAGGGCGACCAAATGCATAATTTGCATAAAATCGCATAATCGTAATTAACCCAGGTCGTTTATTTCATATTTGTAGTGTCTCTGTATCAAGAAAAGTTATAACAATAGACACTAACTTGTTGCGCATAAAGCGCACATATTGCATAATTTCAAAGTAGTGCATAATTTTTCATAATATGGCATAATTTTGTACAATATTGCATAATTTTGCACAATACTACGTAATTTTGCACAATATTGCATAATTTTGGGGAGAAATTTGGAATTTTGCTGCTGTTAACTAAATAATGCCCAATTAATGAATACAGCGTAATAACGCACCATATCTTGCAGAACCAGTGTGTAGATCTTAAATTTTAGTCTTGGTTGTAAACTGGAAAGAAAAGTAATTTCAGGTAATAAGCGGCTAATTGTGTTAACTTAAGAGTTTCAAACTTAGAAATTACAGTTTTATGATTATTGTGACCACGGGTGAAACTCGATCCAAGAATCGAGCCACGGCTCAGATCGCATCGGTATCGGTGGAAAAACTGCTGTATCGGATCGCGGATCGGTATCGAAAGAATTTTTGGTTTTTGGCTCGGATCGCTGATCGGTAGCGAAAGACTTTTTGATTCTTGGCTCGGATCGCGGATCGGTATCGAAAGACTTTTCGATCCTTGGCTCGGATCGCGGATCGGTATCGAAAGAGTTTTAAGCTCTTGGATCGGATCGTGGATCGGTATCGAAAAACTTTTGGATCCTTGGCTCGGTATCGAATGACTTTTCGATCCTAGGCTCGGATCGTGGATTGGTATCGCAAGACTTTTCGATCCTAGGCTCGGATCGTGGATCGGTATCAATTTTTTGTTGCCCTTTGGCTCTGATCGTGGATCGGTATCGAAATTTTTTCTAAGTTTCACCTGTGATTGTGACTGATTATTNTTGCCCTTTGGCTCTGATCGTGGATCGGTATCGAAATTTTTTCTAAGTTTCACCTGTGATTGTGACTGATTATCACAACATTAGGATCATGTTGTAGGACGGAATTTTCAATAATTAATTTGACAGTTAGACAATATTTAAGAAAAGATTGGTGGAGTGGGACAACGCTGATTTTTTTTGTAAATGTTGCGCTTTGTTAAATCTATATTTGAAAGGTACGACTTTGTTACTCGCAAAGGTTGTANTTGCCCTTTGGCTCTGATCGTGGATCGGTATCGAAATTTTTTCTAAGTTTCACCTGTGATTGTGACTGATTATTACAACATTAGGATCATGTTGTAGGACGGAATTTTCAATAATTAATTTGACAGTTAGACAATATTTAAAAAAAGATTGGTGGAGTGGGACAACGCTGAATTTTTTTTGTAAATGTTGCGCTTTGTTAAATCTATATTTGAAAGGTACGACTTTGTTACTCGCAAAGGTTGTACAGGTTTTCAACTTTAAGTTTGTCAAGTTGCGATAGCGTGAAAACAGCGAATAAATGTAACCCATTTTAAGGCTAGGTTACAGATAATCAATTTCGCACTAAATCGATATTTTCCGAAATCTTTGCGTAGGATTCCGTTTTGAGTTTACACATCTTTCTATTTCGGCTACGAATTTTTGATCAGCCAAAAAGTTGAGAGAAAACAACTTTTTATTCGCTATGAGCTGTACGAACTGGGGGTACTTTTTTTCGCACAGAATTGTCTTCAAAATGAGTTTTACCAAATTGGTGCACAAAGAACAAAGAGGCAAATTAAAAACTCATTTGTAAATACGCACAAATAGCATCAGTAAAATCAGAAATTTTCTTTCCTCGTGTGTATACTCAAAACTGAACTCTTAGCGAAATGGTTGGGATTTTGGTTACTATGCCATCCAGGAATCAAATTTTCGCTGAGCAGCATTAGAAGATTTCGAGTGAAAATTTTGTCTCCGTAACCCTACTTTTAAGAAAAAACTGTCATGTAAAATCATTTCCGTTCCATTCCCACATGCAAAACTTTTAGTTTGAAGCGCGATCCCTAAATTTCAACAAATTTTGCTGAATTTTTTAGACAATTTTTTTTTAATTATTTGGAACCATTTTTAGGTGTGAGACAATAAAAAATCAAAAGTTTACTTTTAAGGACCACCCTAGTGTATGGTGTATGCTTATTTTCTCAGGATTTTGCGGCAAGTCAGCCCACCACATTTGGATTGCCAATATTCTCCCATTTGAACCTCACAGGAAAAACACTTAGAAAAATTTCATATCTTTGTTATGAATCCGTCTTGGGCGAACGAATGACCGGTTGGATTCGACCAAAGGGTGGGCACTAAAATTTTCTAAGTTTTTTAACATTATATTCCCCATCTCGAAGTTTTTCTTAGTAAGGTTATGTACAAAACATTTTTTCAAGTACAAAATTGTTTTCATGTTACTACATGATCGATAAATTGAACTACACAAAAATTGTAAGGGATGTTAAACTGAGTAACCTTTTTCTGAAATTTTTTTTTCTGGATGACCCCCTTAGGTTAAATGTCAAGATGAAACCCTTAAGTGATAAAATGGCCCATACAAAAGTTGAGAATATTAAACTGACTAACTTATCCCTGTCACATTTTTTCTGCGATGACACCTTGAGGTCACAGGTCAAGGTCAAACTCTTCGTATCCCATAAGGAACAAAATGGCCTATACAAAAGTTGTTCAGGATATTAAACTGAGAGAAACTTAAGCAAGTAACAATTGTCTATGACTTTTTTATTCCAAAACCATTGGGAGTTCCAACCCTAGTTGACTACAATCTCTGCCAATACGTCGCCTTCGAGAAAAGTATTTAATTTAGCTTAATAAATGTATTATAACTTATTCAGATAACAGAAGAAATTATCGAAGAATGGAACCGNAGTATTTAATTTAGCTTAATAAATGTATTATAACTTATTCAGATAACAGAAGAAATTATCGAAGAATGGAACCATGATGCCATGAACCGGAAGTTACCGCGTGCTTTGTTTCTAGAGGAAGCTCAAAAAGCATTGACTGGGGCAGATGGTTTTACATTTGAACTTTTATATAAATATCGTAAGGCACAGAAATTGGTTCTGACGAACGTCGTTGATATCAGGAACCCNAGTATTTAATTTAGCTTAATAAATGTATTATAACTTATTCAGATAACAGAAGAAATTATCGAAGAATGGAACCGTGATGCCATGAACCGGAAGTTACCGCGTGCTTTGTTTCTAGAGGAAGCTCAAAAAGCATTGACTGGGGCAGATGGTTTCACATTTGAACTTTTATATAAATATCGTAAGGCACAGAAATTGGTTCTGACGAACGTCGTTGATATCAGGAACCCTAAAACAATTTTGGAAGTAGGATTAGAAGAGGTTAGTATTGATTTGATAAAGGAAGAATACCACTTCCAAGGAAATAGTTAACTTTTTTTATTATCTTTACTCACTACAGATCCAATTTGCTGAAGGACTAAGTGCACTATCCATCACTGGACGCAATTCTCTCAAATTATCAAGACGTTCGAGCGTAGATTCCGTAGCCTCGGCAACTCTGACTAAGGAAAATACAAACTTACAAAAAGTTTTGAATAATTTGATACAACAAAAGGCACGATGGGAGGATCATACATACAGAGCCTTTGCCAAAGTCCTCAACGCCAAAAAACGGAGAATTCAAGAATTGGAAGACCGATTGAATGACAAGCCCAGAGCAAAAGTTGTATTAAAGTCAAAGAAATCAAGAGTCATTGAGAGTGGTTCGGATCGTTCAGATCAGATGAACACTTCTGATGAAAATTCCAACAGTTCTGCTGACTACAACCAGGACACACAAGTTGACGAAGAAACAATGCCAAGCAGTCCATCATCAATCCGTCCAGATGAGTCAAAACAGGAACGAGATGGAACTAATCACAAGAAAATCTCGAATATCTCTCCCAGAAAATATAATAACATGGCATTCCTTGCACTTGAAGACAGTGACAGCGGTAGTGATACAGATTTTCGAGAAGATGAATTATCCCTCGTGTCATCCCCACGTGTTGGAGCTGAAGACAAAGACAAAACTGAAATTCAAATCCCAACAAAAAATTCAAATTCTGCTATTCATGATGAGGAGAAAACAGAAATGCAAAAGCATTCTGCAGATACATCGAACACTGGAGATGAGTTAGACGATGATCTTCTACTCCAAGAATTTTGTGATATCTAATTTTGTAAATGTGATCTGCTATGTATTTAGAACAAATCAATTTATTGAAATAGTGTATTTTATTTGAATGTCGCAATTTATCTTCAAAATCATGAAAGTATTGGTTAATTGTTTGTGTGTATAAATTGTATTTTACTTTTTTCCGACTAATTTTGAAATCGATACTAATTTTAGATTACACGAAAACATTATTATAACAAACCTCAATCCATTGTCGAAATAGTTACCAAATTAATAAATAAAATTTTTTTTTCATCGTTCATTTAGAACATCTTTTTGGTTTACAATGAGCTTCTGGAAGGTTATTTTTTGCATTTCCTAAATCACGTGTAGACATTTCTTTAAAATCATTTCATGTATCGAGATGGCAAATACTAAACGACTAAATTTTTTCTTGCCTGTGTTGATGCCTCAATTGTTACTACTTATTTAATTGTCACATATACAGGGTCATTTGAAAGTAGCTCCTGGCTTTTGAAAATCTGTACCTTTTTATTGAATTGACATAAAATTATCGTTTTCGACTCGTTGGAATGCTGAATGTCAAGAAGGAATATTGGACACAATCGCAAAGTTCAAGGGTCACCATTATTAGGAGTAATTCATGATCAAACGGAAAATTTTTAATTTAGCATTACGATTGTCATGGAAAAGTTTTTGAAACAAATCTTGAATTATTATTTGATCGACATCGGTTTGGGTGCTTTAAAAAGTGCTGAAACGGATTGTTTGAATTTACGACAATAAAAGCCGCCATGGTAATCCTAATGCTAAATTAAAAATTTTCAACTTAATCATGAATTGACATTAGTGACGCTGGTTCCTATCCTTTTTGATTGTGACCAATATTTCTTCTTGACATTCCGCTTTCCAATGAATCAGAAACGAGACTCCTGTGTCAACCCAATAAAGAGATACAAATTTTCAAAAGCCCGGAGCTACTTTCAAATGACCCTGTACATCAGACCCATCATTGTAACAGATTAGTTATTTTATTTGGTCAAGTGAAGCAGTGGATTAGAAACATTGGAAATACTCCAATCAAATTCTTTTTACTATCCTTACCAATCTAACTTAGGGAACATGGCGGCTACAAATTGCCATTCATCATACAACACTAAAGAAATTTTTACAAAATTCGGACATTATGTAAAATAGATTAGATAAAAGATATTAAGTATTCTATTTTTCCCAAAACAATGTGTTACTCAAAATAGAGTGTCTATTATAAATACTCCAAGTATTCACACCACTATTTATAATGATTTACATATAATTTTATTTTAGCTATTGATTACGGTGAAGATTTTTACAAACTTGTGAAGAAGGGCAAAGTAAGCAGGGATGAATAGATTATGCGATAATTCTAAAAACCATTATGTTGCGTTAGACTTAAATTTGTGCGAAGTTATGCGATTCGATTGGGATGCTATTATAGAACCAACAATAGATTAGTGCGTGTGCGTAAAATTTCTCGGACTCACTAAAAAAAATCCCGAGGCTTACCGCTCACACCTGACCGAGAATATAAGATTACCAAGCCAATTTTCTCGGTCAGGTGTGAGCGGTAAGCCGCGGTATTTTTTTTAGTGAGTCCGAAAAATTTTACGCACACGCACTGTAATCTATTGTTGGTTCTATAATATATATTCATTTTCTATGAGTTCATTTATTTTGAAGCAAAAGTCGAATGTGCACAAAGTAAAAAGAGTAATTTCTACCGTTGCAGAATATTCATTTGATTTTGAGCCAGTTGAATTGAAAATTGTCATGTAATTAACAGTAAACATCGAGCATTATTAAAATAATGGCCAAATTCCCGTAACTGCATAGAAGGCTTCATAGTACTATCAGACTATCAGACTATCAGACTATCGGATTAATATAACTATGAAATGTGACTCCTTTTAGAGGTCTCTGATTGGTTGATAAAACTATCGGCTCCCTCTAGGTCTAATCACCTCAGCTTATAGTCCCTCAATGGAATCCTCTCCACTCAAACTCAACACATAACAAATTCTGTTTGAGAGGACTTGTGGGGATGGGAACACATTTTCTCACTTGCGTAGTGACTTTATAAACACAGGGTAATTGTCCCCTTGATAATCTTCTTTACACATTTCGGTTACTAATAGACAAGCAGTTGATTCTAGGTATCATTTTCGTTCCCGTAAATTCTCTACAGGTGTCCATATAAATAAGTTGACATGGAGAAAGTGTTAACTGCAAAAGCCTTGTATAAAAAATTAGTGGGTTAAAATTTCCGATCTCACTCCATGCTAACTCGCATCTAACTCACTTCTTCGATATGTACTTACTTATGCCCTTCCTTGTATAATATGATAGTAACTATGAGCCTTAATACTATCAGGGCCCTGTTTTATAAAAGTTTGACAACTCGACAAGTCGACAATTTACAATTTACAATTGACAATTTCACGAAAAAGCGTTTTATGAAACTGAGAATTACAATTTACTATTACCAGTAAAATCGTGATTTTTACCAATGATATTTGACAATTACTATTGGTTTTGACANATTTACTATTACCAGTAAAATCGTGATTTTTACCAATGATATTTGACAATTACTATTGGTTTTGACAATTTTGTATTTATTGTTTTGTAAAAAAAAATTAATATTGTGACAAGTTGTCGATATGTCAGTGACAATTTGACATAGGGGTNTCCCCTTGATAATCTTCTTTACACATTTCGGTTACTAATAGACAAGCAGTTGATTCTAGGTATCATTTTCGTTTCCGTAAATTCTCTACAGGTGTCCATATAAATAAGTTAACATGGAGAAAGTGTTAACTGCAAAAGCCTTGTATAAAAAATTAGTGGGTTAAAATTTCCGATCTCACTCCAT